>JASAMX010001912.1:0-11014 GCA_030248175.1 Microlaimidae sp. YZB2_3 | reverse complement strand
GTTACAGTACATATTGCTCAAAAATCTTTTGATTTAAGGAATTGATAATAACACAATTATAAAATAATTAAAGTTTAAGTTTTTAATTTCGTCATTAAATAATATTAGATTTTGTATGATTAAAAAACAAAATGATCAAATTATTTTTTCAAAAACCGAGTTACATAACATACATAGATGTAGTATAAATTGTTTTTTTAAATGACTTCTATATTTAATTTGTGAAATAGTAAATAAAAATTTTTTAAAAAACATTATTTTTGTATAATCAAAGTTTTAATTTAAAGAAATATTTTAGTACCTTAAAGCCAAAATGTAAAAATTCACTAAAACTAACTGATAAAGACACATGTACTTATTTATCTCCTTCAAAACAAAAAAAATATTATAATAATATAAAATTTCTGGGCTCTTTTAATTTTTTAGAATTTTTCTTCTTTTTTTATATTTTTAACCCAAAAATAATAATGTGTTTTGCTTAAAATGTAGTAATAAAGTCACAGCAGATTAGCTGGAAAAAAAAAGTAATTATGATTTTTATGAGTAATTATGAGCCTAAGAATTTATACACAAAAAACTAAGTTTTAAAAATCAATACGTAACTTTTTAAAATAAAGTTATACTACCTTTTGTATCTTTAGGATTAGCTTTAAATTTTGCGCAAGAGCGTCTTTTGGTTTTAATTCATCTTCTGAGGTCGCCTAAATTATATATTTTGATTTACAAATAAATATCATTTAATTTAGCTATACATTAATCAAAGGATTTCAAATCTGAAAAAAGGATTTTTTTCATAAAAATTTCGACTGTATGTTTTTTTTTTAGAAACTCAAATCAATAAACTATTTTTATTCATATTAATTAAAACCTTATTTCTTTTTGTACAGAACTATGTATAGTTTCTTACCTAAATAATTTGTACTCCGAAAAATTTTTAAAGTGCCGGTCATTTCGCGTACAAAATTCCGTGAAGTCATAATTGTAAACTATACAAAACAAAGCCTGTTGAGTGGTTTGTACATCAACAGGGAGGCGGCTGTTTTTTCAAATATTTACTCCGCGATGACTCAGAAATTTTTACGTTATAATGGCATCCAAAATTTATACACTGTGGCCTATTTCATAAAGACGTTTGTAAATTTTCCATTTCACAAATCTCCGCCTATTTTTTTGTAAATTACGTGATAGAGGATATACGACACGGCGAATATTGATCGGTCAGCTAAGATAAAATGACGCGGCTGATCCCAATACAGCGTAGATCAGTGCGCCGGAGTTATGTCTGTTCTTCGTTCAGTTCGTATTGCTGACTGAAAGAAATAAAAATAATAAAGTAAAATGTTTAATTTAAATCTACCTATTTTAGGACTTCGCACACGGTGTTAGTTCTTTTTTTATCCATTGGATTTCTTGTTTATTCTGTACTGCGAAACTCTTCAAATGAAGAGACTGATAAAAATACTCAAAGGTAATTTAAAAAAAAGCAAAAAGATGAAATACCGAATAGCGAATGCTCAAACTGCAATATTATCGTTGTTACGACCGATTTAAGTCGTTATAAAATCAATACACTAAATAATAGCCTCTAAACAAAAATGACAAATGCTGACGAAAAAACGTGAACTTAAAATTTAAACAAAAAATAACTCTTATAACGGCACGATATATCTATGAAATTTTTTTATTTACCTTAAATTTTCAGATATCAATTAAACCGGTGGCGGTGTCCCTCAATTTGAAAAGGCAATTTTTTTCTGCTTCCCACTTGTCTCTATCGAAAATGTTGGTGCCTCCTACTTGTCTCCAGCCTGCCTCTTAATCTGCCTCTGTTATAATTTAACCTGCCTCCACTCTACCTCCTACCTGCTTTCCAGGCAGTTTTAGCTTTCTGCTACCTTACCTGCATTCTAACATGTATATTATGTTTTAACATAATAGGCAGTCAGTACTACTTGCATTCTATTTGCCGCTGAGGCAGTTTTACCTGCTTCTATCCTTCCTCCTATTTACATCTTAGGCACGATTTACTGCTATATATATACCTGTCTCTATTTTTTCGGGGCAGCTCAGAGAGAGAGCCGTTCCTGCCGGGTATAGCTTTGGGTTTGGTTTTTAGGCCATTTCCTTTGGTTTTGTTATAAGTCTTTATAACAAGTCACAGACATAACTACTTTCTACTTACCAATAAATATAAACAACCATTTACCTACCAAATAAACTACTAAAAATAAAAAAAAACACTTTTTTAACATGTTGCTTTGTAGTAGTAGTAGTAATATACATGTTTTGTGGGTGTTATGTTAAATAAAGTATTAAAAATTAAAAGAAACAAATATTTTACTCTATACATGCTACTATGTAGTATTATTGTACATATTTTGTGGGTACTATGTTACCATGTTGGCATTATTTGTGCCTGCCACATCTTCTATCCTGGTACATAGAGATCACAGTAAACTGTGTCATGTACTGGGAGTTGTGGATTATCAGCCGCTATCATCGTTTTCATTCGAATTTTAGAGTAACACGATGATAATGCCATAATTATGTTGCTCGCCAGGCACCACGCGAAAGAAGGAGCTCCACACCACACGGCTTCCTACCGGGTTAAACTATATTGTTTATCTGTGCGACACCACTGTTAAAAAACTTAGTCTTCAAAAAAGAAAGCATTTTTTTCATTGTATTTCCTGCACACTATATCGCACAATTACAGTGGTCAGTATTTTACAAAATAAAACCAGTTTTCACATTTTTTACGCAAACCATGGTAGTTTTTGTTTTGATTACATGTTTGTTATATTTAAAGTTGTTTTGGCAAAAAAATTTATTTATTAGAAGTGAATCCAAAATTATAAAATACCATGTGGTCTTATATCTAATATAGCAATTTACCATTCGCTTAAAATGCGTTAATTTGCATACTTCCAGTTTTTTAAAGCGTGGAACTATAGTTCCACTTGCCGCTTCTAAATAAAACTTCGCATTATGCCAATTTGTTTGTTTTGAGATTAGATTAGCACAAAATAAACTGTTTTTTTTGTGTTCACGCACAAACGTCAAAATACCACTGAATGAAACATATAAAACAATATATTTGTTTACTTCCCTGAAGCACTATTAAGGTTTTAGCCCAAAATTCGCAGGGCTAGCTAGCCACAAGATTAATACCATCAGGACACGGTCAACTTGCACCTTCGTAGTTATAATCCCCACACGTCTTCCAACACTAACGCGTAAAAACCGGACATTTTCCCTCACGATTCGTTAAACCCTCGGAATTCTTGGTCACTGACTGAGTGAAAAACTATTTTCAGTAGACTAGCCCTAGTTCCCTTAAAATTATCTGTTTTAGTGGTATAATGGCGGTGGTTTTTGCATTTTTGTTGTTCGAAATCACGCAGACGCCAAATGGACCTTTCAAGCGACCGCACCCTGCTTTTTGGAGATTAACATTTTGTTTGAGCATTGTTTACGAATTCGCATTAATATTTCTACTTTTTCAGGTAAAAAAAATTAGTAATGACCCAAAGCACAATTACAAAAGTACATAGTAAACATTGACATGACATTTCCTTCCCATTCCCAATAAATGTAGTTGCGAATATGTTATAACTTTTTTGTGCAATTAATTATAGATCTTTGTTCTCACGTTTGCCACAAAATTTTTATTTCTTGGAGCAGAAAATAAGTTTTTTGCAAATCTAAAATGTTTTAAGACATTTTTAACCTAATCTGAGTTTTTTAAATTTTTCACCTTTACAAAATAAGTGCTAATTTTATAACAAATATTTTTTTCAAAACTTTTTATTTACCTTTTTGATTTTAGACAGTAAAAGATGGAAGAAGGTTTTTAAAATATTTTGACAGCAGACTGGGTATCCCACTGCCTGAAAAAAATTATGCAGGTAATCTTGAAAATTAAAAAAATTTCTTGGACGCAACTCATAGGTAGATTAATATAGTGCAGTATTATTTATTGTAAAGGTACCAGATACACTGAATTGCGTATGGACTAGAGATAATAGTACATTTTGTGATTAAACAAAAATTAAAGAAAGATATGTGTGTATAGGTTCACCTATCAAGACAGTTTAGTCGTAAACAAAACAATGATCAGAAAGGTTGTCAAGATTAACAAGTTGTTAGCAAAAACTTGGAACAGAGTTAGCATTAACTCATTTATCATTAAGCCAGTTCCATATTTTAAAAACACGCACACTAAAAAATTTTTTCTGCAATCAATCTTCGAATTTTTATCACATTGATTATATTTTTGTTATTTCAGTGCAAAATTTTAAAATTTCTGTTACACATAAAGATCAGTGGAGGTTTAAAGTTGTGTTTTTATAGTGGCCGAAATTAAGGCGCGAGCCATTAACTTCGGCCACCTAGAAAAAACTGGCTATAACTATTGCCAAACTGAACAATAAAATTTTCTAAAGGTTTCAAATTTATCTACAGGTATTGTTCTTGGTACGTATAACTTAATTTTTTCCGTTTGCAAACTTTTATAGCTATTAGCAAGACTTTAAATAATTATGCCAAAACCTTAAGAAACAAGTTTTAATAACCTGTATTTTTTGTTGTGAATTTTTATTTTGGCTTAAAAAACGTCAAAAAAAGTTAAACTAGCAGAAAAAATTTTATATACGGTAGTACGATAATATTTAAAAACAGTAAACAACGGCAGGGTTTTTCACCTAAAATTTAAGGTGGCCGAAATTAACGGAATCTTAGAATGCGCAGTTAGTTAAACGCGTTGAAAAGTGATTTTGAAGAAAATATCAAAATATGAAAATTAACAACTTTGAGCCTTAAATAGAAGATATTTTAAGGTTATGTTGTGCTTTGTTCTAAATTTGATACAGTTCAAACACAAAGCAAAAATTAAGAAAATCACAAAAAATTCACTTTTTGTAGGATAATGTTGATAATGCAGAATAACAAAAATAAAAAACTTTTGCAAAAACACTTTATTCAACATATATCCAGTTACTTTTGTGCTAGTTCTTTTGTGTTTTAAAAATAAGCCAATTTCTTAACACCCTAAATTGGTGGCAGAAATAAAGGCGTGGCCGAAATTAAGTCAGATACCCTAAAGCCTAGTTTAAATTGGTGTGACAAGTGACAACACGTTCACCCCAGCGGCAAATGACGATGTAATTTTTGTAAATACGTCATAAGATTAACAAGTTTTAACTGTGTAAATACAACAACCTTTCATTAAAAAAACCTGGTTTTTTATTATTTGTCACTATTTTAATTTATTCCATATTATGTTCACTAAAATGACGTACATCAAAGGCTGATAATTTTTAAACTTCTCACCGAATACTGTGAAAACATGTATTGATATTTAACACCATTTCGTTTAAAATATAAATTATATATAATTCCCAAATTTGCATAGATAGAAAAGCCTTATTGTCGCATATTTAGGCAGTTGTTTGATTTATGACACCAATCATACGGTAGATCCGTGGCATAATTTGAAAGATAAATTAGATGTATTTGTTCCTATTCATCTTGGCGGATGGTGGATTAAGGTAAGATATGAAGATTTTTTAAAATTATTATGATGAACTGCCCAAAAACTATATGATATGTACACAGTACTAGGTACAACCAAAGCAATAAAGCTATTCTAAAAGAATGGCTTAGCCACTACAATTAGAACCAACTTCTAAAAAAAATAAGCGGAGTTGTTCCTCAACAAAAATGGGAAATGATGATACAGTGAAGCTTAGGGTTGTAATCAAAATTCGTTTTGCTCATGTGCTGAAATTCCACAGTGGTGATGGTAAGATTTCCTGAAATTCTACAGTGGTAAAAAACTTCAGCACATGAATTGACAATAGCAAATTAATATGTCATTATGCTATTAGATAGATATTATGCCCAAGGGCCTTATTTATTGAAAAAAAAAACTATAACAGCATATTAAAAATTACCATCAATCTATAAATCTTTTCGTAATAATATTTCGGGAACAAGTTTTAGGTTTATTCAAAAAGTTTTATTTTTAATTCAGTATAATCGTAATAATAATTTAGACGCTCATTTTGAGAGACGTTTGGTTATGTACTGTTATGTCAATTATGTTTGAAATACTGGAATACTCACTAGAACATCAGCTTCCTAATTTTGGCGAATGTTGGTAAAATTATCAATAATTTTATTAATAATTTTTTTATTTTAATAAACAATGATAAAACCAATTTATTCCCAATAAAATCATGAAGTGTTTTTGATTTCAGATAATATTCTAGAGATATATCCCCAAACAAATTTACAAGTTTGACTCCCTTCCCAAAAAATATCTTCGCCTACGGTAACTATAGGTGGAATAAATAGTTTTTTTGATCTGTCACCGTGTTCCCCATTTTAATTTATAAAGTTTTGTTTTATATTACCTTGAAATGGATGTGCATATTTTCGTTAACAAGTTTAGTTAGTTTGGTATTTTGGTATTTGGCCATTCCCCTCAGTTTTGTTAAGTGTTTATAACAAGTCACTGAGGTGACAACCACTTTGTATATAGTAATGTTTGTGTAAATATATATCTAAAAATAAAGGTGTTAACCAATAAACATAAGCACAACAACTTACCCACCAAATAAACTTTTTTAAAAAATTAAAAAAACAAACCTTTTACTATAAATGCTACTATGTAGTATTATTATACATATTTTGTGGGTGTTATGTTACCATGTATGCATTAATTGTGGTTGCCACATCTTCTATGCTGGTACACAGAGAGGGAAGACAGATCACAGTAAACTACTGTGTCATGTAATGGGCGCTGTGGAGCGTTTTGCCGCTAACAATGTTTCTGTCCAAAACTTATAATATTTTTGTATATTTTTGGCCTAGTTTACCTAACATTAAAAATTTATAAAAAGAAAACCATTTTCACAATCGGGGCTAAATTTTAAATTAAATATGGCGTCTCTTTTTCAACCTTAAAATATATTTGTATTCCATACCACATGTGGTACTTAGTTTCACCATCGTTGATTTGAATATATAAGCACGTATCAAAAACGTATTATAGCAATTAAATTTAAAAATGAAATTTTCTTTTGAAAATCATATTGTAAAGTTTTAGACAAATGCTGACAAATGTTTTTGTTGTCGGTACAATTCAAAAAATAAAATTTTGAGATTTTTATGCAATAATTTTAAGTAGTCAGATAAACATATTAAAAGAAAATAAATTTATTTACTTTTTCAAAAAAATTGTCGCTCTTCCGCAAAAACCACTATTGTCGCTGTAGCCACTATTTTCGCAAAAGCCACATCTAACAAAATTTTTATTTGAAAAAGTTTGATACAATTATGTTTTTTAATGAACAGTCATGACGATTATTTCAATGTACACAAAGGTCTTGTGAAGGAATGAAAATAATTTGTATATGTCGTTGGTTAACGAAAAAAAAACGAGTAAGAAAAAAGTATAGACAAAAACATATTCAAATATTAGTTGTGCACCATGTAAAATATAATTCAAATGTGTACATTGTAAAAGAACTTCTAATAAAAATATAAAATGTGAATAATATAGAAGCACTCTAAGAAATTATAAAATGTGCACAATGCAGGTTTGGGTAAAATGTGCATAATGTAAAAATTATTAACTAATACCTTAACAATTGAAATGTGCACAGTATAAAAGCATATTAAGATAAACATAAAAAAAAATGGTGTATAGTCTAAAATCATCTTAAATATTAGATTGCAAAGTGTAAAATATAATCAAAATTCGTACTACATAAAAGCACTCCTAATATAAAATGTGCATAATATAAAAACACTTTAAAAAATGAAAAAAATTTGCACAATGCAGGTCTAGGTAAAATGTGCATAATGTAAAAGTTCCTAACTAATATCCAAGAACATAAAATGTGCATAATATAGAAGCACTCTAAAAAATATAAAATGTGCACAATGCAGGTTTGGGTAAACTGTGCATAATGTAAAATTTCTTAACTAATACCTTAACAATTGAAAGGTGCACAGTATAAAAGCATATTAAGATAAACATAAAATGTGCATGGTGTATAGTCTAAAATCATTTTAAATATTAAATGTACAGCATGTAAAATATAATCAAAATTCATACTATGTAAAAGCATTCCTAATAAGAATATAAGATGTGCATAATATAGAAGCACTTTAAAAAATTTAAAAAATGTGCTCAATGCAGGTCTGGGTAAAATGTGCATAATGTAAATTTCCTAACTAATACCTAAGAATATAAAATGTGCATAATATAGAAGCATTTTCAAAGATGAAAAAAATGTGCATAATGTAAAAGTTCCTAACTAATACCTTAACATTTAAAATGTGCAAAGTGTAAAAACATTTTAAGATAAACAAAATAACCCTCTATATTATATAATAGCTTAATAATACAAATGTGCACAGTGTAAAATCATCTTAAATAGTTGGCAGAAAAAAACATAAAATGTGGACTGGTAAGAAGCCCCAGCAGTCAGGTAGTAGCTGTCATAAAATGTGGACAGGTAAAAAACCCCCAGCAGCCAAGTAATACTTTTAAAGCCGCGCAGGTCTTAAGCGACCTATAAAACATTAACATTAATCCTTTCCTGGCTGGTAATAGGATTATAACACAGATCTAAAAGGAATGGGTCCCTGGTAGGCAACTCCGCTCTGTGACGTCCCTTTTTTCCATGGAAATAACCCATTTTTAATAATGAATTTGGATGGTGGAACTTTCGCTCAAATTTTCCGCAGGAATAGGAGAATTAAAAAAAGTTTTAACGTGGAGAAGGATTATAAGTGAAAAGTTTGAAAAAATCCGAAGGAAAGAAACAACATTGATTGAGGACACGACCCAAGTTGAGAAATTGATTGAGGACACGACCCAAGTTGAGAAGCGATCGCGCTATTATATTATTATCGTGTTATTAGATATGCAAAAGTTTTTTAAGTCGATTGTCGATTAGTTTGTTTTTTAACTCTCTAAAAATTCTGACTGAATTTGTTGAAACCACATTTCTTGGTAAAAAATTCCAAGCTTAAATAACACGTTTTGAGAAAAAATATTTTTGGCAATTTTAATGTGGGATTTCTTTAATTTGAATTTTAAAATTGTGTTTACATAAAAAGTATTTTGTTTTTTCAAAACTAAAAAAATTGGTACTTCTGAGATCAACAAACCCGTGAACAATCTTATACACTATAATTAAATCTCTGAACTCCAAAGGGACTAAGTAAAAATATTTTAATCTTGATTCATAGTCAGCAAAAGGTATGTCACATTTGTAACAAATCATTCTAGTCATAAATTTTTGCACTTTTTCTAACTTTTTGATGTCTTTTAAAAGATAAGGATTCCATACTTAAACATCCGTTTCAAGAATAGGCTTTACATGACTTTTATATGCTCTAAGAAGCGCGAATGGGTTTTTTGATTTAAAGCATTTTAAAATTAGACTAGCGCATAAGTATGCCTTAGCACTAAATTGTGGAACAATGATTTGAAAATTTTAAGTCTTCGGTTATTAAAATGCCAAGGTCACGAATTTCATTCATTTTTTTAATAGCTGTTTCACCTAGGACATGTTCAACTGATTGTTTACCCACACTAAAAATCTTACACTTTTGGAAAGCGACGTTTAATTGCCAATCTGTGGCCCAACTATTAAAATTTTCTAAAGTTAATTTAAGATCATCATTATTTTTGTCCTTTCACGTCAGATAAAACTTGCCGTCATCCGCGAAAAGTTTGATACCGCATGCGCCTTTTAAACAGTTTACTATTTCGTTTACATAAATTAAAAAAACATGTCCCAGAACAGAGCCTTGGGGTACACCCAAAATAACAAAAATACTTTTTGAAATTTCATTTCTTACAGAAACAACTTGTGTTCTATCAGACAAAAAACTGTTTATCCAGTTTAGTACTTTGTGGTTTACCCCATATGCTTTTAATTTTAGTAACAACTTAGAATGACAAACGGTATCAAACGCTTTCGCAAAATCAATGTACAAGGCGTCGACTCTCATTCCCTTATTTACAGATTTAGTCCATTCATTTAACAATGCTAATAGCTGCGTACATGTTGAGTGCTTTGATAAAAACCAACACTGCTCGTTAGTGATAAGGTTATTACGTTGTAAATAAATAAGTAGTTCATCAACAATAACACGTTCAACAATCTTACTTAAATAACTACACAATAAAACTTGACGATAATTTTCCTTGCATGATTTTATACCTTTTTTAAAAAGTGGTATTATTATAGCATTTTTCCACGATTTTGGTAAAATTCCTGTTTTCATTGTCATTTTGTACAAAATTTGTAAAAGACAAGCCACTTCACAAAGCTATAGACTTTAGGAAAAAAGCACAAAAATTTTTCGGTGTTCGGGATGTTTTACTTGGCAGATTAAGAATCGCTTTTACAATTTTATCGTAAGAAAAATTAATGGTATGTAAATCAACAGTTTCAGGAACAATTTTAGGAATTTTGGGCAATTTGTTATTATCTTTTGTGAAAACCGAGGCAAAAAATTATTTGGCACACTCTGGCCCAAACCGGCTTTTTAATCAGAAATTGTTTAGTGTTAGAAGGTCTTAAAAATCAGCCAATAAGGATTCAGAATTTGAATTTTGAAAAACCAATGAACGGAAAAATAAATAAAATAATTTATATAATTAATTAAATCATGTTTGTTAGTTATGGGCGAAGGGCGTCGTTTTCCACCCCATATTCCCGCCGCTTTTATTTTTTCGAACTGTTAAAAAACCCTAGCCTGTTTTTGCTGAAATGACGTATTAGGATCAAAATTGTTTCTAATCATGTCGTCCTTTTTGCACACGTACCAATCTGCCGGTTTTCGCGGCCTGCGATTAACAACATATTGATCTGTGCGCTCTTTCTCGTTTAACATATTTCTGTGATCATAAATGTATTTTATCCAGGTACGTTCCGATCTGGTGTAGGAGGCCCTGACAAATACTGCTTTATAAACGTCTATGTTC
>JASAMX010001909.1:0-31615 GCA_030248175.1 Microlaimidae sp. YZB2_3 | reverse complement strand
AAATGACGATTTTTTCTTTTATTCTATTTAAATCATCTCTAATTAAGTTAGCTATATATTAAAGGGTTTCTTTTTTAAAAAAAAAAGTTTATTTATTTCGCATAAAGCAGGATACGCAAGGCCGATGTTACTCAGCACTAATTGCGCAACCAAATACTACATATAACAATATTAACAAAGAATATTATCACAATGCAGTGTGTCTCAGCGGGGACTTGCTCCAAGGACCTCCAGTACGCAAGACGTAAAATCTGCCACTGCGCCACTTTAGAATCGTAAACGGTCACAAATTTATTTTAAAAAAATTTAAATAATTTTTGAATTTTATTTTAATAATAAAAAAATTAAAAATATTTATCGGATTTTCTCAAATTAGGGTAGCTGACTTAAATTCGGCCAGCCTTAATTTCGGCCACCGGCTGTTATTTCTGTCATGCGTAAAGTTATCAAATAAACTGCGTATACCTAGATTGCTAGATAGATCATCATGTCATCTATCTAGCCATGTGCAATTCATTTCATAACCTTCCGCATAGCAAAAATAACAGCCGGTGGCCGAAATTAAGGCTGGAAGAATTTAAGTCAGTTATCCTATACATTTATACGTTTTTTGGGTTGGTCTATTTTGATTATTTAAATTGTTTAATAGCAGTACAAACGCCATTTACCGACGTTAAAATACGACAATAAAAGTTAAGTAGGTACTTAAACCACCTCTGGAGGTGGTTTAAATTTTCTACTTAAATCGACCTACTTAAGTAGGCTGCTTAAAATGGTGCAACCCGATTTTTTTAAAGTAGCCAGTCACAGCCACTTAAGTAGCCTTTATCTATTTAAGTAGTTATGGTGCAACCGGGCCTAAAGGTAGGGTTTCCAAGCTCCAAAGCTTTAAAGTAAGCTTCAAACGTTATTGTTGTTTTTAATACAAAATCATTGTATAAATTAAATTGTGTGTTAATTAATTTTTAAAAATTTCGTTTAATTAGTATGATGTTTTTTTAAACAATTTACAAAGTTTTTTTATAATTAAAATGCATTATATTTAAGCAAACAAAAATGTTATTTATAATTAAAAACGAACCGACTTATTTAACGTTTAATTGTCCACGCATTCAAACAACGATAAAAATTTATTTCAGCTCATTCAGTTTAAAATTTACATATTTGTGACCAACAAATTTTTTCTTAGCTTAATACCCTAGTGTCCAGTACCATCGTGTCCTAAAATCAAAATTTTTAATGTGACCTCCAACCTTTAAACATTTTCTTATAAACAAAGCTGTATTTTTATATAATATTTTTAGTGTTACACTGAAAAGTATAAGTAACAATTAATGTATATTTTTACTTCTATTTATAATACCAACAGTTGAACCAGGTTTGTTGTTTTGTAATCCAACAGAATCGAACACCCTACATATGCCACCGCTGTTAGCTTTGTGCTCGTACGCCATGCACTTCTCATAGTCTAGACAGATATTTTTGCATCTTAAGACGTTAATCCCGTTCAGTTCGAACAGCATCAGACTGCTCGATCCAAACTAAATATTTAAGCATTGTAAAAAACACACATTTAATATGTAGGTATTTTGAGAAAACTCATTTAACCACCTAAACTTTAGCCCTGGTTCTGACTTCGTCCAAACTATCCAAGGGACAGTTTTTAAATCTTGTTCATTAAATTTTGTCCGAAGGAAAAAGTTCAAAAGACAGTTCAATAGTTAATAAGACATTCCAAAAGATAAAGTCCAAAGGGAGAAGTCCAAAGAAGAACAAACTTAAAGGAAAAAGGGAAAGAAGCAATTTTAAACAAACCAAAGTTGTCCTTTGGACAATACAAAATGTCCTTTGGGCAATCCACAGGCGTATTTTGGAAAGCCAAAACAAAGTTGAAATATTTCACTTTCGATTTAAACACTATGGTCGGACTGTCCTTTAGACATTTTAACTGTTTTTTGGTCAATATTAACGAAGCGTTAATAAGGACGACCTTTTAAAGGACGACTTTTTAAAATTGTCCAAAGAAAATCTTTGGATTGTCCAAAGGATAATCCAAAGATTTTCTTTGAACAATTTTATCCTGTCCAAAGGACTTTGGGTTGTCTAAAAGTCCTTTAGATTTTCCTTTAAACGAAATGAGCTAAATTTAGTCTTTTACTTTGTCCTTTAGACACAGTTTTAGTGTAGGAAGAGGGTACAATGACCACCAGTGCGAATCATATGCAGTAGGATAATTGAGAAACAGCGAGCGGCTATTTTGGTACATTTTACGGTTTTAAATATTTCAAATGTTCATTGGTTCAAAATCTTGACCCTTTCCCTTTAAAATTTCTTCAGGACTTCTTATTATTACAAAAGCAGAAGTATGTTTTGGTGTTTTTTAGTTTTTTGCCGCTTCGTAGGTACGGCGCTGCTCGCGCGCTTGGTTTCCACTTTTTTAAATGTTTCTTAAACTACAGAAAACATTTTAAACTACAGAAAACATTTTAAAGTTTGAAATGAACTTTTCAAAATTAATTTTTAAATTTTGAACAGTTTTAGAACCAGAACATTATAGAAAACATATGTAATTTTGAAATTAATTTTAAAACAATCACTTTAAATCACTTTATTTTTGCTAATTCAAAATCATTGTTCACGAAAATACTATTTTAAGGATGATTTCTAACTATTGTGATGTTTAATCAAAAAAACCAAAATTATTTAGCACAAAATAACATATTTAAACACTTCAACATAGTGAAACATATCATCGTGTAGCAATTTTTATTAATTATAGGTTTAAACTAAAGAAACTAAAAAAACTACGATTTTTTCAAAATTTTTTTTTCTTTTAGTACCTTCTCTCGTACAGTAAAAGATGCTTTTTAGAACTATGTAGTCTATAGGTTTCTAATTCAAGCCACGATTTGCGCTCCTTGGTTTGGGTGGTTTATAAACTTTATCATGATACTCTTCAATTTGATGGTGCGTTCCTTTCAATTTAATGGTTTGTTTTAAAAACACACCATTGATATGGTTTTGGAAATATTTAAAAATATTTCCAAAATCATTCTTTGAAAATTTATAAAATAATATTGTTTTGTATAATGTATTATTACAATATAATTTTTTGTTATTTTTTTACCCATAAAATTTTAAAATCAAATAGAAGACTACCATCACTGCATTCTTACAGAAAGATAAGATTCTTTGCCTCTATTATCAGTAACCCGATATTGGAAGTCTTAACATGATGATTCTTAATATTATTGTTATATATAAATATGATGTTTAACATAACTCTATTTTTATTTAGAAACTAAACCAAGCTTTGTAAAAGTCAAAACCAATATGTTGTGCATTACTTATCTATAACAGAAAAAAGTTAGTTTTGTACTTATTTTTTCAATTCCATACATTTTTAAAAAATTTTTCAACAGTTTTTTTTAGTTTTTAGTGGAGTCAACGAAACTTAAATCCGAGCAGTTTTTGATTTATTAAAGGTAGAAAATATAGTTTTATCAAAAATATATAACGTAAAAATTAAGGTAACATATACTATTTATATATACCTCACTGCCGTAACTATAGGGCATGCCATAGTTAGTTAGTTTCGCATATAATAGTTTTAAAAATCAAACCCTTAAAAATCAATGATTAAACGTCTTAACTACGACCCTCAATGGCCTATTTAGAGCACGACCTTATTAAGATCTTCAGAAAAAAATTATCAAAAACAAAAATCAGAAGTTCTAAAATCAAGAAAACATCGAAATTATAGGTAAACCCAACGTGGCTGCAACAATTGTTCGTTGGATTAAAAAATGCCCCCATTAAGTAACCACTCAAATCACGAGAATATGACGTCACTTTATCAAACAAATACTCCGTATTAAATCGAATCTAATTGGCTGATAAAGTGACGTCAGATTCTTGATGATTGGAATGGCTACTTAATGGGGGATATTTTTTAATTCAACGAACAACTGTTGCAGCACGTTGGGTTCACCTTTGGTTTTAAAATTGCTAAGCTCTGAGTTACCTAGACTCTAACGACCCTAAATCAAATTTTCACCTTATCGAAACTTGATAAACAAATGAACGTAAAAATTTGCGCCAAAATTAGTGTTAGAGTCAAAAGGATTGGTAGAGTCCAGTCTGGTTATGCATTTGTATTGCCATCGTTTGCTCACTGTATCTGGTTTTGTCAAATTACTTTTGTAATGTTTATGCAAAAAGTTATGAGAAAACTAATAGTGTAACAAACAGTAGCATGTAGGAGAGTGCTCCTTTAGCTATAGAATTAAGTTTTGAGCATATATTTAGATTTTAACTTGAGTTCGGGTATGAGGCTTAATATTGTTTGCCTAAATAGTTTTAAGCTTCATATCTCAAACTTATGGAACAGCAGGCATCACACAATATAGGCCCGGTTGCACCATAACTACTTAAGTTAAGTAGATTACTTAATGTGGCAGAGAATGTCTTTTTATACATATTTACAGCTACTTAAGTATTCTACTTAATTTAAGTAGTTATGGTGCAACCGGGTCATAGAGTGTCTAAATTTGGATATCTCACAAAACTTATCTTCACCTTAACAGAGATTAACGCGTAAAAAACAAGTCAAGAGAATGCCTTGCGGATTGTGTTGGCAATTCCCTGAGCAATTGCCTGCGTTGAGTACAAACGAAACTGTTAACGGAAGTCAATAATTGTCAACCCACTTTCCAAAAATACTTACGTGTGATTAAAGAATTAAAAATTTTTAAGATATATCCCTTTTGAAATGCATGGTTTAATAACAACACGGCATTCTTTAAGAACCCACCACTAAATTAGAATAGTGATTTCGTGTTCGTAATAAAACACAACCGATAAACTTAAAAAATTATGATGATGGAACTAGGAACAATCTTAAACATGGACTCTATATCTTAATTTTCCTAAGAACCCTTAGAAAAATATTAAAATCAAGCTAGACTTTATCATGATAAATTTTTTAATTAAATTTTATAGTGTGTTTTTGACGAATATTAATTTTTCTTACCTCGGATTCCCCAAATTCTTCCACGGTTGCCGGTTGGTCTATAAATTATGAAAATCTCAATGATTTAACGCTTAAAATTGTGTCTGCTGTTTTATATTTATTTACATTATTGTTTTTAATATATTATTAATAGCGGAAAAACGATGCACTTTGAACGAGAGTGAGTATAAATAGTAATGGTAATTTGGTAGCATGACTGTCTGAAATTCGGACAGTTTTAATTTCGCCCAATAAAATTTATATGGCTAGATAGATAACATGACGATCTATTCAACCATACGCAACTCGTTTCATAATTTTATGTATAGAAAAAATAACAGCCGCTGGTCGAACTTAAAAGAGCGAAATGAGATTTTTAATTCATTTTAAACTATATTTTTTCATTTTAAAAATTTTTTTAAAAAACTTTAACTTTAATTCATTGTATGTCTTCTTTTAAAACAAACAACAAAACAATTATTTTATTTTTCATTCTTGCACTTCTTAACTTTTAATAATTTTTTTAAAAAACATACTGTTACGCCAAAAAAGTAGTTGTTAAGGCTGGGTCATACTTATGTAAAAACGTCTTTTGGACAAAGTCCAAACGACGTTTTTACATACGTTTATACGCTGTATTTGTCTTTGGACTTTGTCCAAAGGACGTTTTTACATAAGTATGAACCAGCCATTATTTAAACAACTGCTGTTGTTTATTTCTTATCAAAATATTATAATTTTATCAATTCAATTGAATAATTAAAAAAAAGTAAAAACATTTTCTAATAATTTTATTTATGTCTTTATTGTCTTAATAGTATAAGAACATAAAATTTGCTAAAATTCCTTTATTAATATTTTAATACATAATTATTTGCGTTAACTTTTACAAATCTAACTATTATAACTGGTATACTTAGGGTAACTGACTTAATTTCGGCCACCTTTTTTTATTTTTTTCAATAAGTTTTTTCTGGCTTTTTCAATCAAGCCGAAATTTGGCCTAAAAATCAAACAATAGCTATATTTGTTATTCCAGTGCAAGATTTGAATATTTCTGTTACACTTAAAAATCAGTGAAGGTTTAAACTTTTTTTTTAAAGTGGCCGAAATTAAGGCGCGTGCCAATTATTTCGGCCACCTACAAAAAACTGGCCATAACTATTGCTTAAACGAACAATAAAAATTTCTAAAGGTTGCAAATTTACCCTTAGGTATTGTTCTTGGTACATATAACTTAATTTTTCACGTTTGCGAACTTTAATAGTTATTAGCAAGACTTTAAATAATTATGTCAAAACCTTAAAAAACAAGTTTTAATAATTTGTATTTTTTGTTCAATTTTTATTTTTGGCTTAAAAAACGTCAAAACAAAGTCAAACGAGCAAAAAAATTTCTTTATAAATACGGTAGTACAATGATATTTAAAAACAGCAAAAAACGGCAGGTTCTTTCACCTAAATTTTCAGGTGGCCGAAATTAACGGAATCTTAAAATGCGCAGTTAGTTAAACGCATTGCAAAATGATTTTGAAGAAAATATCAAAACATGAAAATTAACAACTTTGAGCCTTAAATAGACGATATTTTAAGGTTATATATTGTTTCGTTCTAAATTTGATGCAGTTTAAACACAAAGCAAAAATTAGGAAAATCACAGAAAATTCACTTTTTGTATGAAAATGTTGATAATGTAGAATAACAAAAATAAAAAACTTTTGCAAAAACACTTTATTCAACATTAATCCAGTTACTTTTGTGCTAGTTCTTTTGTGTTTTAAAAATAAGCCAATTTTCTAACACCCTAAATTGGTGGCCGAAATTAAGGCGTGGCCGAAATTAAGTCAGTTACCCTAAATGTTTAGGGTTCTTTTTATTTAAAATTCTTCCCTTTTAATTAAAGGTACGGTACGGAGTCAAACATTTTGTCTTTGATTTTGATGATTTTTTGTGAAAATTTTATCCCTGCCACTATTAGCCCACAAAAATTTTTTCATCAAAATATCTTCAGTAATTCAAGAGATATGACTCCCCAAAAATGGCGTTTTTTCAACAATTTTGTACTTGAAAGATTGCTTAATGGGTATAAATATCCAAGTTACAAAATATGCACTCAAAGAAATCGGTTACTTTCCACTTTAATTTTATGTTTTTTTTCGTGTTCGTGGCTACTTTCCACTGCAGATTTTTGGAGAAAAGTGAAGGAAAAATATTGGGCAAACTTAATTTCAATTTCGGCAGTACATTTAACACCCAAAAACTCTCATGTGGGCAAAAACAGTACACTAAGTATCATTTTTACTATTTTTTCATACAAAATTATCTACATAGTAAAGCATTCTCAAAAACTTTACTAAACCGATGATTCTTCACAAACATATAAAAAGAATAATAACAACATTATTAATTAATAGCTGTAATTAATGATTGTGATATTTACGTTTTTAATATTTTAATTTATTATTTTAAAATATATTTTTTGTGTTTTGCAAAACTGAATAGGTTTTTAGCTGCTTTTTGTTACCAATTTCAGGGAGTCATGAATCCTTTTGAGGTTGGAAACGATTGAGTAGTATTAAAGAAATATTCAGTTTTGCTTATTGGGTCATACAACTACAGTGCGGTGTAAACTTGCTTCTGTATGTTCCTGTCTTTGGACGAAATAAATAATAATAATAATAATAATAATAATAATAATAATAATAATAATAATAATAATAATAATAATAATAATAATAATAATAATAATAATAATAATAATAATAATAATAATAATAATAATAATAATAATAATAATAATAATAATAATAATAATAATAATAATAATAATAATAATAATATTAATAATAATAATAAATAATAATAATAATAATAATAATAATAATAATAATAATAATAATAATAATAATAATAATAATAATACGAATAATAATAATAATAATAATAATAATAATAATAATAATAATAATAATAATAATAATAATAATAATAATAATAATAATAATAATAATAATAATAATAATAATAAAGAGAAAAACAATGAAATCACTCTAAAAACGAAAAATTCGAACACCTTTTCATTTTTATCTTTATAACTTCAAACATAGCAAACAAATTTTATTATTCTTATCTGCTTTAAAAGTAACATCTTTAAGGCTATTTAAATCATACTTGATTGTGCATTAATATGAATTATAATTTAAGTTTTTGATAAAAAACTGTAAAGGGCCAAATGAGGGCAGTGATCTGACTAAGTTTGCCAAATATTTTCGCCTACACTTCGTATTTTCAGCGAAAAAATTGCGAATTTTTTGGACAAAAAACACAATATCTTAAAGAATAATGCTCCAACCTTAACAATCAAGGCACAAAATTAAAGTAAAAAATAGCCACTTTCTTTTTTTAGGAAAAACTTTTGACTTAAAATTTTATACTCATTAAGGAATCTTTCAGGAACGGAATTTCAAAAAAACGCAATTTTGGGGGGTCATATCTCCTTTACCACCAAAGATATTTCGATGAAAAAAATTTTGTGAGCTATTGGAGCAGGGGTAAGGTTTCTACAAAAAATCATCAAAATCAAAGACAAAAAGTTTGACTTGGTACTGCATCTTTAAGGCCTGGCTAATTTAAGTCAGTTAATCTACCCGCATTTTTTTAAATAACTTTTAACGCCTTTTTTTAAATTTTTTACTGATTTATACTTTAAGCAATTGTGATGTCCGTGAAAATAAAGTCACTTAGCTTAGTATCTGAAAAACATTATATTTCAATGTGTGACGCTTCAAGATGATCGATACACCAAA
The DNA here is from genome assembly GCA_030248175.1 of Microlaimidae sp. YZB2_3. NCBI lineage: Eukaryota > Metazoa > Nematoda > Chromadorea > Desmodorida > Microlaimidae > Microlaimidae sp. YZB2_3. The sequence continues at coordinate 22,799 of JASAMX010001909.1, read as the reverse complement.
AAAATCTGGTACTAAAAAAGGTAAACGTTTTTTTAACATTAATAAAAAAACAAACTACCGTTTGCAAACTGAAGGCTGCAAACTGTATGCAAGCCATTTCACATTTTTTATCACAAATTTATGTTTTTGAATTGGAAAATGTTATGTAAATTTAATATGTTAAATTTATCGATATTCAGTAAAACCTCCCTTTAAGGTCTTAAATAAAAGTTTAAAATTGGTTTTAATGCTAATTAATTAATTTTAATACTATAATTAAATTTTAATTTTTAAATTTTAGTAAGTATTTATTAATGTTGTAAAGGTCCCATTAAAGTAACATACCTATGACAGCATAAAAAAGAATCACAAACATTTTAAAATAGAGAACAAAAACTCATATAAATTTTAAAGTCAAATTAGGACAAGAACAAGAAATATAAATCCAACGGCAGGTTAGTATAATACAAAAAATGAAAATAATATGGTAAAATAAAATACACAGAAAATTAATTTTAAAAACATGACAGTTTATGCCGAAAAATGTCAAGGGACGTTCCTAGAACTATATCATGAGGCAATTCGTTTCATAGCTTAAAAACAAGGTTTATAAAATCTAAACAATAGAAATTGCTTAAGAGTTTAAAACCATTAGATCTGGTTATAGCGGTATTGGTTAGTCTCAAAAACTTATTAAGGGGTAGTTCAGTTAGATTATTTCGCACTTTATAACAAAAAATGAGGTCGTTTCGGGTTTTGCGGGTTTCAAGCTTATCTAACTTTAGTTCTTTAAATCTGATGCAGTAATCAGCGTACGGCAATGAACATTTTAAATACAGGCGTCGGGTAAAGGTTCGTCGAACTTTTTTTAAGACAATCAATGTCTTTTAAGTAATTCAGATTCCATACAAACGTTTCAAATTCTAAAAGAGGACGAACAAAGCTAGTGTAAGCTTGAAGCAGAACACTGAAATTTTTTGAACGGAACGCTCTAAATAAAATAAACTAAATAAACGCTCTAAATTCTAGTTTGTGCCTTGGCGGAAATGGAAGCGCAATGATTAGAAAACTTTAAATCAGAAGAGATTAAACAATCTGGCAGATCATTAATATAAAGTAAAAATAGAAGCGGTCCCAGGACACTGCCCTGGGACCACTTGTAACATACACATAAGCAGACGCAATATAATTTTTAATAACATCACGCGAGTCATTGTTTAGAATTACTCTGTCTTCTATTAGTAAAAAAGCTAGTAATCCAATTAAACAGTTCATAGTCAATTCCGTAAGCTTTAAGCTTAGTTAATAATTTATTATGGCTGAGGGAGTCAAAGGCCTTTAAAAAATTTATATACATTACGTCTATAAATTCTTTGTTTTCAATGGCCGTAAGCCAATCAGAAAGTGTTTAGAAAAGTTGTAAGCCTACAGAATTTCGTTTTAGAAATCCAACCTGATCAGGATGGAGCATTTTTTTTATTTTTTAAATAAACTAGTAAACCATCCACAATTATAATCTCCATGGGCTTACAAGGTATGCACATAATTTTTCGAAAAAGCATAACAAAATCTTTAAATTTTTATAAAAAGCATCGGCGAGTAAATAAAATAAAAACTTTAATAAAATTTTAATACATATAAAAATATGTCCTGCTATTAAAGCGATTAAATTAAATATACAGACTAAAATTGATGCACATATCATTGAAAAAACGTTAAGAAGCGCTTTACAATTTAAGCAGTTTTTAGGGGTTTTTAACCCGGTTTGCCCTGGCGTTTTAACTTCCTAAACCGAGTTGAATCGCGAGCTGAGCCCCGGTCAATCCTAATTCACTTCCACCTTGATTACCGCGCTTATTTCCGCTTCTCATGTATTTCTGGGATTGAATTCGTTGTCACATTTATCTTTTTATTGATTAGACGTGTTTATAAAAATTATTTTTAGATTAAAATCTGAGGAATGGCCAGTGGAACGAAATTGGAACGATTCAAAAGTATTGGATTCTAAACAAACAAACACTCTAAATAATTCTGTGAGAATGCTGAATTTTTTGTCATAAGATTTTAAAATCTAATGAATGGCCAGAGACACGAAATTGGAACGATTTGAAAAACACTGAATTTTAAACACACATTGAAAATTTTTGTAAGAACGCTGAATTGTTTATCATACGACTTCCATTAGTTAATTTTAAAAAAACATGCAACTGAAATATATTTTAAGCCTAAGTTTTAGGGCATATTTTAAACATTCTCGCCCCAGGATTTGATAAAAATTATGTTTAAAATTCATTAAAATTCACTTTAAAACAATTATTTTTTGATTTTCGATGAAAAGTGTCTTATCAATAGTTACCTGTTTTGATCAATCCTAATGTATAATCTTCTCCATACAGAAGGACGCCAGTTACGTTACTTTTTAAATAGCAAATAAGATTTGCACTCTGCCAAACAAAAGCCAAACAACCTAAACTAAATATAAACTAAACATGATATATTTTTTAGATTATATTAAATAACATTATTATAATACGGCCTTTTATATATGATTAAATACAGATACGAATCATAATTGTAATGAATTGTAATTCTTAGAAGTATAGCTGTTATTGTTTATAATTTCCAACTGTTTCTCGAAAGTAGACATTTGAAAAACGGCAATAATCCAACGAACATTAAATTAATTTTTAACATTAATTTAATTTTAATTAATATCAACAAACACATGAATTAATATTTTGTTTTTGACTATGAAACCGTAAATTAGGTTTAGAGTCCTAAGAGCCAAAAGAACTTGAAACTGGACTTCAGATCCAAAACTGGGAACCTTGAGCCGGAACTGAAGAACATAACGATGACTAACACTCTCCCATTTCAACAGAAGTTAACCTGCAGGCGAACTCAACCTTACGCACGTGGAATGCTATAATTGTGGAGAATTGTATCACTTCCGCTGCCTGGGACTCAATAACTTTAAAGCTAATGCTTCAACCAAGCAGCTGCTTGAACTACCTGGAGGTCAATTTCGATTCCATTGCTCGAAATCAGTTTGTTTGCTCCCACTTCGACGTTTATCACCTAGGAATGCGTGCGAAATGTCAGACAGCTCTCCAAACCTACAGGAAATATCAGGCGAAATTGCCCAAAATGGGCTGGCGATTAGTCAGCTTAGATCTGGACTTTCGCGTGACATTACGATTATGCTTGAAAAGCTTAAATCTATCAAATCTGCAGTGAACAATACCTTGAGTTCTTCGAAGCAGGAGAAATTTTCTTATGCCTCAGCAGTTAAAAAAGGTATTTCACCATCGCAAGCTCCGGTCTACTTCGCAGTTAAAGGGTGCTCAATGAGAAAGAGATGAAAACGCAGGTGATAATATCAAATTTTCCGGAGCACCCGAACGAATCTGCGAATTTTTAAACTTCTTGCTTCTTTAAAGAAATATTTTGAGGATAACCATCTTTCACCTCATTGGAGCAATTTGATGTCCGCTGAAAGATTAGGAAGGCTGATGTCTGAACCAAGACCAAATCAACATCGAGTGGGACCAAGATTAGTCAAATTGACCATGACCAACCACACCGGTCTAGGCTCATTTTACGCTAAAAATCTGCTTAATAGCTTTCAGGACATTTCAGAGGATTCAGAAATAAACTGCAACATCAATGGAGTTTTTATGTGACCCTCGCTGCCTTTTGAAGAACGAAGCAAGCTTAAGACATACAGAGGCATGCGAAAAAAAGCTTTTCAACATAACTTGAAATTAAAAGAAAAGGGTATTGAGAATATAAGTTTTTCTGTGAGACAAAACCGCAAATTTACCCTACTCCGAGTAGGGTAAATTTTTCTTTTGAGAACTTGTGAAAAATTACAAGTGGCCAAAGTTTAAAACTGGAATAACTTTAAACACACAACAGCTACGTACATGAAATTTTAAATAGTTTGCACATGGCATATAATCTTTTTTCATTTCAAATTTCAACGCAAATGGTTCAGAATAAAAAAAGTTATTGATAGACTTGTAATTTACGAAGACCAGTATTTTATGAAACAGGCCCCAGGACTAAAACGAAGAGGGACTCAAACAAAGCGGGACTTTAAACGAAGCGGGACTAAAACTAAGCAGGACTAAAACAAAGCGGGACTAAAACGAAGCGGGACTGAAACGAAGCTCGCAGTGATTTTTTTCCGGGACTCAAACGAAGCGGGACTAAAAAGTTGCAGATTCATCTTAGTATTTCAAAAAGTTGTTCAGTGTTTGAGATTTTTGGAAAATTATAACGCTATAGAAAGAGAATCACGACGGTTAATTCAATGTAGATAAAGGTCTCGAGAAGATTTAATAATAATTTGTATAACACCGGAAAAAATGAGTAAGAAAAAAGTATGCACAACGAATTGTTTGTTTAGAAATATGTTTATGTTATTTCCGTGTATTAAAATCTTTTTTTTTTGTTAACCAATGACATACACAAATTATTTTTAAATCTTCTCAAGATCTTTGTGTACATTGAATTAACCGTCGTGATTTAGCCAATGAGCTCTTAAAAAATGACCTCCACTAAATAAGAAGATCTCCAATTCTTAGTTCCTCCCACTTAGATTCCCCCGGAGCAAAACATACAAACGCAAATCCTAAATAGTATCTGCCATTTAAAGGTCCTTAAAATTCTATGGCAGCTTCAAGTCGCTTTTCAAAAATGTTTTATTATTCATATGGGTAATAAGAATCCTAAGGTACCGGTAATAATAAACGGCAATGAAATCAACTCAAGCCAAAATATTAATGATTTAGGCGTTTTGGTATCAAATGTCACAACTCCCGCTGTGTTAATGTTTCAGAAATATGACGTCTTATAAATACGAGTTGTAATGTAACACTGTCGAGCGATGGTGTAACGCAGCACGTCAGTCAATGAGGTACTGAGGCTGGAGATTACAGGTTCAAGTCCTGTATCGCTCATTTTTCAGCCAAAAAAGCTAAAAACAGCAAATTGTTTCGCAATCTTTCTTTCAAAAACTCAATTTATTCGGCCTCATATTTCTGGACGTTACATTTGGTGAGCGAAACACGTCCATTAGTACACCACATATGTGCCCTTGCCCGCCTTGCCGTGAGCGGAAGGTTGAAACTAGGGTTAGCTCTAAGGAGCAGGGCGTGGACTAGTGGTGGACGTGTGGCTCGGACCTTATATGGTTGTCAGATTGGAAGGCTGCGCGCTTCAATCTTGGTGGGAAGGTGTCACAACTCCCGCTGTGTTAATGTTTCAGAAATATGACGTCTTATAAATACGAGTTGTAATGTAACACTGTCGAGCGATGGTGTAACGCAGCACGTCAGTCAATGAGGTACTGAGGCTGGAGATTACAGGTTCAAGTCCTGTATCGCTCATTTTTCAGCCAAAAAAGCTAAAAACAGCAAATTGTTTCGCAATCTTTCTTTCAAAAACTCAATTTATTCGGCCTCATATTTCTGGACGTTACACAAACAATATGAAATTTTCCACTCATTGTGCTAGTATCACTAGAAGAGCTTTTGGAGTGTTAAACCTTATATTTAGATGTTTTCAAACTCAAAATCTAGAAGCGATTGTCAGGGCCTATAAAACCTTCGTTCGGCCTATATTAGAACACAACACCCTAATATGGTCTCCATATCTTTTAAAAGATATTGACCTAATAGAAAGCGTTCAACGAACTTTTACACGTAGAGTATTCAGTAGATGCAAGCTTCAAACAGGTTTTTCATATCTACAGCGGTTAAATTATTTAGCGCTTCATTCTCTTAAAACTCGCCGAATTAGGTTTGATTTGAAAACGTGTTTTAGTATTATTCACAGTCAAAACGATTTAAAGTTTGGGGACTTTTTCGAGTGGGCTGAATTTAGAGGAAAAAATGATTATTACCAAGAACTGCGGTTAAAAAATGCTAACAATAATATGATGTTACATTATTTTGCTTCTCGTACCGCTAACTATTGGAATTCATTTCCTTCAACTGTGGTGCAAGCTAATACATTAGCTAGTTTTAAAAAACAAATAGAATGTCTTACCTTTGATACTTTTACTAAATTTGATAGACACATGTAAGAAGCCGTATGGTTCTTTGTGTTCTCTCCTTCTTATTCACAACAATGTTTTTATCCATGTGCATCGTGTTTATTTTCATTTATGTTTTTATTTAATTATGTCAATGACTTTTCATTTAGGTGTATTTCGTATTTGAAACTTTGGTATTTTTAGGTTTCATAAAGAGATGCGTCTCTTGTATAATTTCATGTGCTTTTCTTTTATTAACTTTCTTTATGTATTAAATTTGTGAATAAACATTCTTATTCTTGTTTGGCCATAAGTTTAAACACTGTGCTAAACAGTTTAGTAAAGTTAGGTTTAAGTTAAGTTTAACGTTTGGAAATGAAGTTTCTCGGCGTAAAATCAAAACATTTTAAAAGAAAATTAAAAAAATTGATTCACTCAGATTTTTATGAAAGTTTGGAAATAGTTAGACACAAGTCTAATCAATACTTTGATTTGTATTGATTATAAAACTAATTCAGGATTTTTTAATTTGATTTTTCTTTTAAAAATATCGATTTTTTTTAATTTTCTTAAAATTTGAATTACGTTTGACTCCAAACCACATCTAAAAGATGCCCCATCTAAAAAAAACTTTCTATAAAATTGCAGCAAAATCTGAGTGAATCAAATTTTTTAAATGGTCAAAAATTGTTTTTTGAGCTTTACATTCATCAAACTATATCTCGAAATAAAACAACCGGTAAACGGTGAAATTATTACCGTTGAATACATCTGAAATTAGTACTGTTGAATCTGAGCTTTCGATCGCACTATACTTTCGTCGGACAATAATTAATATCTAAGTTGATATCTAACTTTAGTAAAAATCGTCATAACTGTGGTGTTCTACCTTAAGTTTAAGCCCACCACTTTTTTTTATATTTTGGATTACGATTTTCCTTTTTCACAACCAAAAGTTTACGACAGCTCCGAAAACTCCGAACTTCCAAAGAAGCTGCCATACGGTGTGATGTAAAATAAACATAAAACGAATGTCAATTTAGGTTTGTCGTTTTTGTAACAAATTGGAAGTACATGAACTAAAGGCAAACCAAAAAAGCCAACCAAAAAAAAACCAAAATAGCTGCTCTAGTTTGCTCACGTGACTAATTTACATACGAACACATGACTTTCATGCGGACAATTTTTTTCGTTCACACAACATCAGCAATTTTTAAGAAATTCAATGCTTCTGTGCAAATTATAATTTATAAATCAAATGTTAAGGTTTCTCCTGATAGTTTTCACTGCAAAGCGTTCAGTAGTAAACGAATTGCGGTACATTGCAAAAATTACCCTTTTTTACTTGCATAAAAATTATTTGTGAATTATTACAGTTATGGAGTATTATCTTATTTCAGAATACTCAAATGTCAAAAAATTCGACAAATTTACAAAGGGCAAAAAACAAATAATGTTTTTGTTTTCAATCCATGTAAATGAAACTCAAAAATTATGAAAAATCTGCAACAAATTTAATGAAATAAAAACAAAAATATTTCTAAAGTTGTTTCATGGGAACTCGACCTCCTCACCTCTTTCAAAATGACTACGCCGTAACAAATTGCGCCACGACATCAACGGAGAATCAAGTTCAAAATAACAGAAATTATATAAACAAATACTCCGTATTAAATCATATCTACTTGGCTGATAGAGTGACGTCAGATTCTAGTGATTTGAGTGGTTACTTAATAGGGGGCATTTTTTAATCCAACGAAGAAATAGAGCAGCCACGTTGAGTTTACCTTTAGTAATATTCCCCTAGCTCCAGAGCCCTGCCCTATTTTACTAATTTTATGAAAAATTAGAGAATAGTGCCATAATTTACCATGTAAATTTGTTTCCAACTTATTAAAATGATATGTAATTACTCATGCTCATAGACTTCATATCAATATTCTTCAGACAACAAAAACAAAAACAAAAATTTTAACAAAAATCATTCATATTTAGCCGTTAAAAATTGGAATTTCCGTTTAAAATTAAATAATTTATTTAATTTACTTAATAATTCTTAAAATTAGTTATAATCTTTAATTTAATCGTTTCCGCTCAAAATTTCGAATTGTTTAGTTGTTAAATGGTCAATGCAAAACCGCAAGTCATCAAGGATAACCAGGATTAATTTGCCTATAATTCCATAAAAAGGCTGATACATTGGCCGTTAGCTGGTTTAAGAGAACAAATCCTTAGGTTTGTGCGTATTGGAACAAAGGCATATTAGTTATACTTAATATTAGGAAACAAATTTAAAGAAAAAGAGTGCTTGATTTGGGAATCAAGCACTATTTTTCTTTAAATTTGTTTCCTAATATTAAGTATAACTAATATTCCTTTGTTCCAACACGCACAAACCTAAGTATTTGTTCTCTTAAATCAGTTAGTAGATTTTTGTTTAATTTCTTAAACCAGTTAGTAGATTTTTGTTCAAAAGGGTATTATCGTATTTAGTTCAAAATGCCTTAGATTTTATGGTCATGCGAAAAAAAAACAATATTGTATGCAGATGATCTATGTTTAATTAAACCAATAATTACTAATGATGACGAAATTGCTTTAAATAACGATATAAGACTTATTAATGAATACTTCTTAAATCGTTATCTCACTGTTAGCATTAGTAAAACAAAATATCTGGTTTTATCGCTGACAAATCAGGAAATAAACCTAAACAACAATCTTCACCTGAACAATCAAATCATTCAAAGAGTTAAAAATTATAAATATTTGGGTTTATTTGTTGACGAGCGCTTATCTTGGAGCAGACATGTTGAAGTAAAAAGCGCAAATTTGCGTAAATCTACTGGTGTGTTGGTCAAAACTCTGGGCAAAAATATCAATTCCCACATTTTAAACAAAATATTTTTTAGTGCTATACTTCCATCAATGTCTATGGTTTGGCTGTCTACTACCCAATTTTTTAAAAAGATCGCATCAAACTTGAAAAATTCCTTTTTTCTGCTCTTAGAATGATTCACAATGACTATCAATCTCCTTTCCTGGCTTTGCAAAGAAAAAGTGGGTGTACATCAGTTGGTTTACTTGCTGCTAGCTTCCGTTTAAGATTAATTTACTGCTACCACCATGGACTTAGAAACTCACCTGAATTAGACTTTTTTCTTGTTAATGAACAAAATCTCAAAAGATCTGATCGGTTGCGTAATAATAATTTTGGATATTTGCTGTTCCAAAAACATATTATGAGAACTAATTTTTCTGCACTTTGACAATCAATTCGGCTTTGGAATGATTTAAGCACCAATTTTTGTGAGCAAACCAGACAAAAGTTTTATAGTAACTTACGTGGTTTTTGTAATTTACATGAATTATTTCATGAGAATGTATTTTATAATGTGTACTAGATCTTTATATTCAACAATTTTATTTTTTTCTGCAGTAACCAATAATTATGATTAAGGCTGGTTGTGTGGGCTGTTTTGTCAGTGGAGTCCGGAATCCCACTGACAATATAGTTTGACAGTTGGTCTTGATCATTTTTGGTGGATTGGTTTTGGTTGGTCTGTGGTTTCTGTTTTTTTTTAGTAGTTTTCTTTTATGTTCAATATTTATATATGTAGATGCAAATTTCAGTGCTGTAACGTTTACAAGCTTTTGTGCCTTTCCTGTCTATGTATTTACATGACAAAATAATTTTATTTATTTATTATTTTATTTATATAATAAACTTTAAGAACGATTATATTATTCTTAAGTCAAAACATATGTCATAAGTTTTTTCGTTATTACCAGATTATTCCGCGCAAAAACTTTTTTCTTCTGAGATATTTTTCTTTGTAAAAAAATTTTTTGTGAGATTTTCTATTCCTGCAAAAAATGTTTATGGAAACTTTGTGATAATATATTTTCACGTTAGAATTTTAAAAAACCTCCAATGACGAGTACTATTTTTGATTTGCGGGTATGTGTTTTGTTCTGTGGGAATTAGAGTGGGATGAGCTAAAAAATTGGAGATCCCCACGTGCATTAAAGATCAATTTCCCCCAGCGCTCATTACTGAATGCTATTCTATAATGTTGTAATTTTGTGGATTTTTTTGTGGTATTATTCTTTTAAAATAATAAAAATTAATTTAATAAAAAACGTGTATTGGAGATCATGTTGCAGCGCTCACTGGCTAAAAATGATTCTGATTCGTTATCCTCCTAATTTTTAACACTGAAGAGCAACCATTCAAATGCCAGGTTTTTGACCAATGTTTTCGATTGGGACAGTGAAAAATTAGTTAGTGGGTGACCTGGTTTTTAAACGATTAAACGATTCAGTGTGCAGTGCACAAATTACATAATCGCCCAAATCTGTTAATCTATCGTGAATAGAGCGCGTAGAAGTGTACGTATTGGTAAAAATGCGCTTCGAAAACTTTCGATTGCGTGACAATGCAATGCAACAAAAGGTGATTGGACATTCCACACCACTAAATATGGCAAGAATTGCAAATACTGGGTGTACAATTATTTTTTACCTTGGGTATTGCCACAACGAATTTGGCAGTTGGCCAAATTTATAGTGGGATCATCTATTAGCGAAACAGTTTCCATGGTGTGAGCGTCCATACCGGTGGTCAGAAGAAGTTTAAATTCCGTTCCATAAATTGCCACTGGCAGAAGAAATATCCAGAAAACTTTCAGTAAACACATGGTTTCTTGTAAAATTTTTTCAAAATTGTTCATGAAATATTCTAAAAAAATACGACTAATTCCAAAAAATACATCAAAAAATGTTTGACAGAAAGAACATTGCCAAAAATAAAACGCCAATAATAAACGGATTTTTATGAAATTTTATTGATTAAGAACTGTAGTTTGTTCAAAAGGTTTAAACTGAGGATTGTAGACGAAACATCCTAAAATATATTACCTTGGCCCAGTTATATTTTTTAACTACATAAAAAGAATATGTTGGAATAAAAAATGGACCGGAATAATATGTTGTGTTTTTTTTTTGTTTAAAGAAGCACAAACAAACTTCTCAGTTTGTTTGACGCGTTTGTTTTGACACTTTTCGTTGTGTTGATGTTTCAAAAATCACAAGTTATAATGTATAATGTCAAATAAATACAAGTTATAATTTAAAATCAGGGCTATAGTATAAGTTTTGCACGTCATTCGGTAAGGTTTTAAGACTTAAGATTTTTAAGGCTTTTTTTCGCTCATTTTTGGTCAAAAATCTAAAAACAGCAAATCATTATCATTTTATTCTGCCCTAATAAATTTTATTCACCCTCGTAATTTTTAGGCATCTTATCTCGGTAAGCACGTCTTTCAAAAGTGGAAAAATTTCCTTAATAGCAAATAGGAAAAATCTAAAACAGGTAATTTTAGAAAAGCAAGTAAAAACTGGGAATTTTATTATTAGGTTAATTAAAAAGCAGCAAAAACTTGGGATTAAAGCAGAAAGAGAACAAACACAAAACTGCTTACTAAATAAAGCAGTTTTTTTTATGTGTTAAAACACCAAAATACATGGTAAAAATTAATCAACGTTGATATTACCAAGACTACTTGCTATTAATAACTGTTTTAGCTAAATTACTCGTAAAAAAAGTGAAATTACCTTATATTTTTTGAAAACTGTAGCTGATTACTTAGCTTTTACAGCTGGATGAGCGATTAAATTCGGTGATCTTGTAACTTCGCGTTGTAATTGTCAATTAAATTAATTTAATTAATTATGTTCCGTTCTGTGGAGTTTAATTGTCATTGGGTTTATTGCTCCCATAAGAAGAAGCCCTCTGAATACAAAATTAAAATTGCGTTTCAGTCTTTGATTATTTGGGAGAGTTATGGTTGAATTATATCTGACTGACCTCGTTAATTTTTATGAGAACATAAAATCCCAATTATTTAACATTGTGTGGTTATGACGTGTTTTTTAAACGAATTGGAACGAGTCATTTTTTCACTTACCGCCTTTTCACAAAAAGTAGAAAAATCAGTCAACTTTAGCCTTTCAAAAATTCGCATTTTTGTTTCATTCAATAGTCGCATTGAATAATCTCTAATATGTAATATAACTAAAACAATGTATTTATTTTTTAAGATTAAACTGTTTTTGTTGAAAATTTTAACTTGTTTTATTGTATTTTAATGTTTTAAATTTTAATACTCGATTGAGTACTGCTAGTTAGATCAGCTAGGTTTGATTTGCCTATAATTTAAAACAAAATTTAGAAGCTGGTTCATACTTCGTCCAAAGTGTTCAAAGGACAAAGTCCAAAGAACAAAGTCTAAAGAACGAAGTCCAAAGGACAAACACAATAGCTATCAAAATGTGTTTTGGGAATTTGGATTAGCATTGGAACCTTTTGGACTTGGACAGTCCAAAGGACATTATTTCAAGTAGCAATCATATTTCGTCCGAAGGATAATGTTTAAAGGAAATTCAGGGTTGATTCATACTTATTTAAAAACGTCCTTTGGACTTTGTTCAAAGGACGTTTTTACATACGTTTATACGCTGTGTTTGCCTTTGGACTTTGTCCAAAGGAAGTTTTTACATAAGTATGAACCAACTCTTAGATTGTTTAAAAGACAATTTAGTTTGTCCAAAATTTGTTCTTTGACTTTTTCTTTATTCGTTTGGAAATTTTGGACGAACCAGCCTCGAGCAACCTTTTTACTGCAGCCGCGTTGCGCTTATATAATTTAAATTTTTGTTAATATGGTATTGAGCTTTATTTCCTGTATTAATATTAGTAGTGGGAAGAATATTATGCATCCTTGGTAGTTTCTGCTTAAATTAAACGCAAACAATTGAGAAAAACTTATACAACGAATCTCAACGAGGCTGCAACAAACACTTACAAAACAGCAGGGGCGAGTCCACTAAAAGCCGGTTTGGAACGTGCCAAGATAGGTGGTGTTTAAATAGCGCCCAACTAGAGGCTTTTAATATCATTGGCGGAAATTTTTTGAGGAACCAATTAAAGTTGATGGGCGGTCAACTCTTGTTCAAATGAAGATTTTTCGTGCAAAAAAAACTTTGCAGAAAAAAATTTGAAAATATTTCTTTGGAAATAAAGTTTAAAATGAATTGAACTAAAAATGTATCTTTTAAGATAAATTTAATACCTTTTTATATGCAATTTGTGATTTTTTAAAACATTATTTTATTTATATATTTTGTGATGCTAAATTATTAAACAATTAGGCCCTAAAAGAGCCCTTTTATTTTGTTGAAAGTTGTGCTTGTTTAGCCTGAGGTTTTGTTGGCACACATTACGTGTAGTTTACAGGTTTTATTAAAATTACAGTTTGAAGTAAATTTGTTTATAAACACTGATTACCTCTATTTTAATAATATCCTGTTTAGCTTATAGTTGTTTTTCTATATATACATTTATTAACATACACAGTTTATTTTATTTTTTTTGTTTATAAATTTGTTTTTTAAATTAATTTCAAACATTTGGGTACTCAAATAGCACGTTGTTTCAACCCCAGGCTATCTTGGCACGTTCTAAGTGCGCTTTTAGTGGACTCGCCCCAGACGTGGATGTACTGCGAACAAAAAAACAACGTTCTTTAACGCAAATAATAACATATTTCATGAATTTCTTATCACATTTAAAGTTGGGCTATCCTCTCAGGAAGGATGTTCTTTACTTGCTTAAATTGAACATCTAAATTTGGACCAATAACCGATAGCCTTTTTCACCCAAGCCTAACCGAAAACGAATCAACAGCAACCTTTACACCTATTTTACGAAAGAATCCATGAACAACTCTCAACCAAATATCCTATTGCCAAAAAATATATAATACTATCTAATATATTAAGGAAAATAGTGCCACTCAGTCTCAGAGGCGAAACAATTTGGTGCCATTTTTTGAACACTGCCATTAATTGTTGTGCGTATAAAATGGCAAAATAACTGTTCTTATCGAGGCATGTGTCGTGCAAATGGGCACTGTTCAAAATGCAGCAGGGTTTTCGCGCATATTCTAGCATTCTAACTGGAACGCACTGCACACATTTTAAAGCACACTGCACTTGTTTAGCAATTTTATGCACTTATATGCACATATACTGAACATAAAATGGCACAACCGCGGGAAACAAAAAAATAAACCCACTAAAAACCACTATTTAGTTTTCACACTGTACACAAAATAAAACTTTTAGTATAGATATACAAAAAAAATCCAATGCAATACACAAAAAGATCTATATATGTATTGTATTGGATTTTATTTTTGTATGTCTGTTTTGCCATTTTATACGCACAAAAATTAATGGCAGTGCTCAAAAAATGGCACCAAATCGTTTCGCTTCTGAGACTGAATTTTTCCTTAATATATTATATAGTATTATAGATTTTCGCTATTACATAGGAACAAAACCACCAGAAATACACCCATCAGAACAACAACTACCTCAACCAGCCAGAACCACTTTGGCCCAACTACGTTCCAGTTATTGTCAAACTAAATTCATACCAAAACAGAATAAACAATAATATCAAAAATATATGCCCAGACTGTAAAGCCGGACCCCACGACGTTCAGCACATCTAACTCCCCAAAGAATCTAACAACTCTTACAATAATAGACCACAGGATGTAGATGCTTTTCTAGACCTGTAAACGGCAACGACAACAATAACAACAAGGTGTTTGACAAAAAAATAAATTAGTTATCACAATTTTTTTAAATTTGATATATGCAAGTATTTGTAAAATATCCAGAAAATCAGCAAAAAAGGAGCGGAATTTGAAGATATACACGGTAATGTAGACAAGTAATGTAATGTAGACCGGTCAGATGAAATGATTGTTAAAAAACGTGCTCAAAGTAGTTTTTGCGGCAAGCCGAAAATTGTAACTTTATTAAATATTTAAAAAAAGAAATTAACTGAGCGTGACAGCTACTATAAATGTAAGAAACAAGCAATCTTGAGATTTTAAAAGAATGTTGTGTATTTTTGAATTGAAGATTTTTTGTGAAATGTCAAATTCACTTCACGTGCTAACTTTTACACTGGAGGACATTAGAGCACTAATATCAATAATAATATATAATAAAGGAAAAATGATATACACTTAGAAGAAACTGCTTAAAAAAAGGTCCCATTAAATGGGACGTTTTTTTAAGCAGTTTGTTCTAAGTGTCTCATTCTTGCTTTATTAAATTGAAATGCTCACATAACCTGATTATTTATAGAACAAACTTAATTTACTGGATAAAAATAAAATATAAAATTATAAAACAAACAAGGCATAGAAGATAAACGTAGTGCAAAACTTATAAGCAATAATGATAAGACCTTTGTTTTAATGCAAACACAATTACAATTTTTAACAAACACTACTATAAAAATAACATAAAATAAAACTATTACATATTATATATTTTATTAATCAACTTTTAATGTGTAAATTATTTGTTCTGTGTTTTGAAGCCAATCAGATTTTTTAATAATCTAAAAAAAACTCGGTGCTGTGGACCTGTTTCAAAAAAGTTTTTGTAATAGTAAATTAATTAACATTTTGTATTTTCATATTTTTCGGGATTTTCAAAATTGTAATTTTTAGAATTCTAAACGCAATTGCAATAATTTACTTCCTAATAAAAAAATACAAAAAAACGTGTACATTATTTTACAATTAAAAAAATTGTTTTTTGAAATAAACCCAAGGTTTTAGTAGATCAAGTTCTATTAGACACTATGACCTTTTCGTTTCGTTTGCAAGATCTAAGAATTATTGTTTTATTTTAAATAAATTTTGTTTTTTTAACTTTTAACTACATTTTTGTGTTTTTTTAGCACTCGTCTGCTGCAAGCTTTACAGCACGTCTTAAAATTTATCCGACTTGGGAGAACAAATTTCTACTTAATTTTAGAGCCTTATAACTATTACATTAATTGCCTTTTTTCTATCGTTTTATTAGGCTAATAAAAATTTATTGCTTCCTAGACAGTCTTTATTAAAACCAATAGTTTAAATTGCATCCCATTTTACTGATAATTTCAGGGGAAAATCTCTGCAAAATATGAACTTTAAAAAACACTGCGTAAAAAACACAGTTGGATTTGTTTGTTTCGAACCTCAGTTTATTAGCGAGTGTTTTTGTATTAATAAAACCAAAAATATATAATACTATATAATACATTAAGGAGAAATATGCCCCTCAGTCTCAGAAGCGAAACGATTTGGTGCCATTTTTTGAGCACGGCCATTAATCGTTGTGCGCATAAAATGGCAAAACAACTGCTCTTATTAAGGTATGTGTCGTGTAAATGGGCACTGCACTGCTCAAAATGTAGCAGTGTTTTTGCGCATATCCTAGCATGCTAACCCGAACGCACTGTGTTTTGAAGCACACTACACTTTTTTGGCAATCTTATGCGCATATATGCGCATATACTGCACATAAAATGGCACAACCGCAGGAAACAAAAATAATAAATCCACTAAAAAACCACTACTTAGTTTGTACACTGTACACAACATACAAACTTTTAGTGTAGAAAAATAAAATCCAATACACAAAAAGATCTATTTATGTAGTGCATTGGATTTTATCTTTGTATGTCTATACTTAAAGTTTGTATTTTGTGTACAGTGTGCAAACTAAGTAGTGGTTTTTTAGTGGGTTTATTTTTTTGTTTCCCGCGGTTGTGCCATTTAATCTGCAGTATATGGGTTTACGGAAAAAAAGCACCCGTGGCAAAGGCGGAAAAAAAGCACCCGTGGCTAAGGCGGAAAAAAAGCACCCGAGCGCAAGGCGGAAAAAAAGCACCCGAGCGCAAAGCGGAAAAAAAGCACCCGAAAGGAGCGCATGACAAATCTTGTACGGCGACGTTTATTTATTACGTTATCACTATTGTATACACATTTGTTTTTTAGGAGTCTTTTAAATTTTGACCTTACAATGTTGTTAATTATAGATAGCAAACCTTTTCAGTAGTTTAATGTTAGAATTTTTAAATAAATATTTTCAAATTGAATCATATAATTGCGTAAAAAACGAAAATACTTTTACAAAAGTTTTAAATATTAAATATTTTATTTTTGTTTTTAAGTCAAAGTCAGTTTTATTCCAGAAAATATACAACACATAAGCATAATTCAACATTCAAAATTTCTTGGTTTTTAAATAAGTTTTGAAAAAAATTTAATTTACAAAAAAAATTGACTTAATAATCCATGGCATCTTTCTTTAATTATTCATAAAATTAGTAGGAAAATAGGGCGGAGCTCCGGAGTTCCGGAGCTTTAGCGGGTTGCTCCGCAGCTCCAAAAAGCGGAAGGAGCTCTAGGGGAACATCACTAATCTTATTATATTGTGTGCTAAAACTAAAAAAAACTGACCTTACTTTTAAGATTATTTCCGCAATAGTGGTCTTAATTAGGATAATCTGGATTATGCTGAAAACGACCGTTTTTTATTATAATCGTAGGTACAGTAGGTAAGGTGTTATTATTTTCTTTTTCGGAAAAACACTTTTGACATCTGTATATGGCCCCATCAACTGCGGCGTTTTTGCATGTAAATTCCAGTACCAAACCGGGCCAACGTTGACTTGGGTACTGTATTTTTGGGTGTCGATTACAATTACTTAAAACTTTAAAAGGTTCCGCATCACCGAATTCAGCCATTTTTTAACGATTATAATCAAATTTGGTAAATTATCGAATTAGAAAAACAAAACATCGAATTGAAATTAAAATATGTTTGTTTAGGGTAGTGCATTTAATTTCGGCACTTTTTCGTTTTTCCAATGTAACTTTTCACTGTATGGCCTGATTTTCACGTTTGATAACTCATTTTAAAGATTTTACAATACTGCGTTGCGTCATGAAAAATTCACTGTACGAAAAGTGTTTTTTACTTAATTAAATCAGTTTTTAAAAAAATGGAAAATTGCCGAAATTAAATGCATGCATTTAATTTCGGCACTTTACAAACAATCGATTGTTTCTCAGTCAAAAATCATCATTTTCAAAAATTTAAAAGCCTATCATTATCCCCAGACAGTTTCTTTTAATTTAAGCTTTTACTTATTGTTCAACGTGTAATTGGCAAAAGGTTACAGCTAAAATGCTAAATGGTATCAAAATGAGAAAAATTTGGGAAAAAAGTGCATTTAATTTCGACACTTTTTAAAAAGACCCTCTTAATCGAGTTTAAGTGCAGTGCTATGACTCCTACACATTTCAACGTCTTTTAACTATTTACAACTACAATTTAACACCCGACCACTAAATTCAACCCGTTTTTACCTACAGCAATAGTGTGCCGAAATTACACTATTTTATTTTATAACGATTGCTCACCACAGACGCAACTTAGAACAACGGGGACTAAAAATTCGGAAAATAGACTAAATTTTACCAGGACAGTTTAATTTTTAAACCAATTTATTGTGTAATCACGAAATGCCCATGTTCTAAAAACGAGTAACAATTTTTTTAAATTATAAATCACACAATTTCACATGAAAATATCATAATATAACAAATAAAAAGCTCTCGACAGTCATCTACATATAAGTAGCTCTCATTTGAGCTATCAAACGTCGTATTCCGTCCAGGATTACCAAAGATATAGTCCAAAATCAAAAATGCCCAATTGGGAAAAGTGCCGAAATTAAATGCATTACTCTATATACCCGTCAATAACACGGCCTAATTATCATAAAAAATTTGACCTAATTAATGTGAACGTCTTGACATAATTTCAAAATTTATTACGTAATATTTTTGCCGACACACTAGTATTTTACTTTGAAAAATGTTAAAACCAGCACGCACCAATATAAACTTAAAAAAGCTGCTAAATGTAGCAAATAAATTAAAGGAAATTGTTATAAAATGTTCAAATATTTCCTAGCACTGTTTTCGTTTTAGATAATGTCGCTTTTTTGGGTTTTGCGCGGTTTTTGGTTGCCTGATTTCGTTTTCTGCGTATTTCTTTTTTTTGTTGCGGCAATTTGGCATAATTCTGTGCGTTTCGTATGATATCACAAAGAAATAGATAAAAAACCGCAAATTAAAAGTTTGTGTGAATTTGCAGTTAACATAATAAATTGCTTGTAATATGTTAGCATACAATTAAACAACTGAACACAAGAAATGTATTAATTTTTTTTTATTTTTAAATATTTTATTTAACAAATAATTGTTAATTTAATTTTGTGTATATCAACCAAATAAAAATCTTACATTGACTAAATATAAATAACCGCTAAACGCTACGAGATGTTTAAGTTAAGTTTTATAATACTGATAACGTAATAAATAAACGTCGCTACACGATATTTGTCGTAGGCTCCCTTCGGGTGCTTTTTTACCGGGTTAAGGGCGGGTGCTTTTTTTCCGCTTTGCGCACGGGTGCCTTTTTTCCGCCCTTAACGAGCCGGTGCTTTTTTCCGCCTTTGCCACGGGTGCCTTTTTCCGTCACCCAGTATATGCGCATATGCGCGTCCGATTGCTGAATAAAATGCGGTGCGTTCGAGTTAGCATGCTTGCTGAAATGCGCAGAGCGCTTTCGTTTTCAAGCAGTTCCCATTTACCCGGCACATGCCTCAATAAGAGCCAGTTGTTTTGCGCCAACAATTAATGGCCGTGCTCAAAAAATGACACCAAATCGTTTCGCTTCTAAGACGGAGTTGCGTATTTTTCGTTAATATATTATATGATATATTAAATATTTTTGATAAAACTGGCAAAACTTGCGTCCTTCAGCTAGACTGCTATGTTCTGTAAATGCAATTTCAATCACGCGTGAGGCGGTTGAATAAAAAAAAATTCAACACAACAAACTTATTTTAAAACTTAGTTTGTACCTGAGAAGATGGTTTCGCCTATTTTGTAAGACGAATTAGTGATGTTCCTTGTAACTTCATAACAACCCAAGAACTCAGTTTTATTTTGGTATTTAATCAACCAAAGCCACATAAAAGATATTCAGGTGTGCAAAAGTGCGTTATAACTTTGTTGGATAGCCCTTAATTTTTGTTGTAAAACCACACAAAGACTTCTTGAACGTACTTTCACTGAAATGGATATCATGATCATAGGAACCGCCGATTAGCTGAGCGCGAACCATTGCAAATTAAACCACATCATATGAACATTGGTCTTTATGTGACTTTGGGCGATTCGCGACTAATTCCAACGAGCGTGTTACTTTACCGGGTACTGTTAAGAAAGTATAAAAGCAGAGAATTCTCAAGCATATTTAAACAGTTGCGCTAATTCTCTATGTAAATTATTACCAGCAATAATAATTTTTCATCGTGTAAAAAAATCTACTGAAACATGTGGAATAATTTTCTGTTTGTGAAATAATCTACATAAGGATTTTTGTATAGAATTCTATAACTTAATTCTTACATGTTTGACGCGCGAATTCGCAAACAAAAATAATACCAGACATAAAATTGTTTGATAGGATTTTTTTAATATCCCAAAATTCATTCATGAATTTTTCGGTCTATATTTTTCGTTTGCAAACTGCAAACTGCAAAAAAACTGCAAATGTAAAATCCTCAGATTAGGTTATGTAATATTGTCAAAATTTCTAGGCTTTTTGTTGCATTCGACGTATAAACTATTTTATATGTTAAAACCTAGAATATTTTGATTAAATTTGCGTATTAGACAGTGTATTATGTAGAAAAATAACATCTAGGAGTTTTGCGTTCACAGATTTTATTTTTACTTGATGAAGCTACGTCTAAAATGCTTCACATATAATTGAAACAATTGTTAAACACACAGTAGGACATTTTCTATTCTTAAGCGATATTGCTACTGTGATTGGATGGCTAAAAACACCTAAGTAATCTTACTTACGCATATTAAATCAGCTATAACTTTCAGTAAAAGGACTAATTCTCCGGAGACTTTTTGTCGAAATATGTAATGATCAGGTGCAATCTATGACTAAAGATAAATTCTATCAGAGTGAAAATAGAAGAGTGGTAAGGTAACCACTGGTTCTTGAGGAAATATTACGTGCAAGAAAAACACATGACGCAACTAAATAATAATTGGTTACATAACCGCTAAAAACTTTTTTTTTAATTTTTTCTCCCTTGAAGGTTTATTGTTTTGTTTTTCCTTGGGGAAAGCGGTTACACCCTTTAATTTAAGCTCGGGGTCGTATGCTGAAGGTCTAATCCGACTTGAAGTTAAGTTTGAGATTAGCAATTGTCGACACACGGTAAACATACTGGCAGTATTGATTAAATAATCTAGGTTCACGGTATTAATAGATTTTTTTCTCAGATCAAATCACCACTAATCCCAGATTAGCGGGAAAAACCCGCAATTGATAAATGAATAGCAAACCCGCAAATAAATATTTGAAATATTTAAACCATAAAATGCACAAGTCGCTCGCTGTTTGTCAATTTTTCCCCAACATATGGTTAGCGCTACGTAACTCTTCTACCTCTCTATCTTAAAGCTAAAAGACGCTTATTCAATAGGACATATTTACATTTTTTGTCGCGGCCTGAAGAGGAGACGCGTGAGGTGCCGCAATGCGAAAAAAACAGCAATAACTATTAACTGGAAGGTTATAGACATGAAATTTGGTTTGGTTTTAACGTTGGTTTTAGTCTATACGATGAAAAAGTTATCGCCTTTAGAATAAGAAAAAATCCTTTGTAGCGTAATATGCCCTCTTAAACAAATTTTTAGTCCACATCATTATAAGTATAAACCTTAATTTTATGCAACTATGGTGATAGATTTTTACGGTAGAATTAATCATTAATACGTGACAAATCTTGGCAAGTTTTTAGGGCAATACATAGACCACGTGTATCTAATTCTACATGTTAGTGTGTCTATGTCTTCTTGCTTATGTGTTAGCACGCATTTTTAAAGTGTACATTACATACCTCTAATTTTGCTTTGGTTTCGGCATTCTTTTGGTAACAATGAACATTTTTGTATCATACGATTAAGAAAAAAACTAAATGGAACTCCAACAATATGGAAAGCCATAGTTGAAGCTACACTGAAATCATATGGGAAATAACTTTTATTGATACCTTTGATGTGATAAATTTCATAAGGAAATAAAAATGAAAAGAAAAAAATTCCTTTTTTGTACTTATTAACAAAAAAATAGTATATTGACAAAACGCATTTCAGTATGAAGTAAAACCACAAATTGTTACATGAGTTAGAATACGAAGAACAAAAGAATTGTAAGAAAGGTATTTTTTGGTATTATTGGTGAATTGGGTATGTAAATAATTAAAACTTTGATAATTTTTTCTATTTTATAAAAAAATTCTAACCAAAAATAGCATAAGAATATTATTGTGCTTGTAATCAGTCTCACTATTTTTGATAATAAATCCCCTTATTTTTATTTTTAAAAATTTCTAACGCGAGTTTTTGGTAATAAGTCCTTCTATTTATTGGTTAAGTTTTTGTTGGTTTTTTGGTAATAAGTCCCATCAGATTAAATGCATTTAATTTTAATGTTTTTATAAATCTAAATGCTTCAAACAAATCAAGACATATATTTGAAACATTTAGCGGCTTTTTTGAATTAAATTAAGAGCATTACAAAACGTTTTTGCTTTTCTAATTAACCAAAAACTTTACATACGACAAACCTTAGTTGTGCAAAAAATAGCTTAAAACAATATAGATCAAAAGTTAACAAAAAATATTTGAAATTGCTTTGATATTGTTTTTGAACATACGGTTTCTGTGGTAATTGGGTAAAAATTATATATTACACA
>JASAMX010001908.1:0-17564 GCA_030248175.1 Microlaimidae sp. YZB2_3 | reverse complement strand
TATGACAGAACATTGTTATTCTATTTTTTTAACACTAAGATTTAATATTTCAGGATTTTAACCATACATGGGCACAGGAGGGGGTTGGGAGGGTTAACTCCCACCAAATTTTGAGAAAAAGGGTTTAATCCTCCCCCCTTCCCACTCAGAAGTGGGGGGAGAGAGAAAGGTTAACCCCTCCCCCAATTTTGAAAAAATAAAGAAAAAAAAAAAAGCAGGGGGGGGGGGGGGGGGGGGGGGGGGGGGCGGGAGTGGGGGGCCCCCCCCCGGGGGGGGGGGGGGAGAGAAGGCCCCAAAATGGGAAAAAGAAAGAAAAAAATGTCTTTAAAATGACTTCTAACTGCCTCCAAACTTAAGTTTTGAGATCAAAATGAATGTTTTAAACCGTAAAAAGCTCAACAAAAAAAAACAATAAAAAGGGCTTTTTGACCTAAGGAAGCGTTTTTTACCTATTTTTTTTAAAGCGAAAAACGATATGGGTAAAATGCGCCCCAGAAAAAAAACAATATGGGTATTTTGCGTTTCTCGGATTTTAACCCCTCCCCTAATTTGAGATTTACCCCCTCACCTTTTTCTATTTAATGATGTTTTAAAGTAAAAAGTAAAAAAAAATCAATAAAAAGGGCAACAATATGTGTATTTTGCGTTTCTCGGATTTTAACCCCTCCCCTAATTTGGGATTTACCCCCTCAAGCATAGGTGTTTTTTTGGGGGGGCAGAGGGGTCCACCCCCCCCCTAGAGCCAAAATTTTGGACCTCCCCTAGAAAAAATTCAGGCCCCCCCCAAAGCTCGAGAGCGGTCCGGCCTGACCCCCCCTAGCGAGGCTGACCCCCTCCCCCCCCCTACTGACCAATTTGAAGTATATTTTTTTATTTACTGTCAAAAACACGGGTTTTTAGTTAAAAACAGTGTTTAAATACACTTTTTAGGCCTAAATAGGCTGTTTTTATACATAAAATTCAATATTAGACCTAAAAACACTTAAATTATTGAGTTAAAAAAGTTTTGTTAAAAAATTGAACCCCCCTGACCCCACTAAGTTTAAAATCTCGCACCCGGGGTCAACCCCCTTAAAAAGCCAGGGGGGTCCGGACCCCGTTAGACCCTCTAAAAAATTTTGGCCTTCCACCCGGGGGTGGACCCCCCTAGCGGACCCGACCAAAAACACCTATGCCCTCAAGTACGGACCAACTTGCCCATTTATGATTTAAACTAAATTATACTTATTTAGTTAGAAAAATATAACTTAGTTATCTCACTATTCACGTTATTCACGCGCAAACCATAACTAGGCTAAGCTACCAGGGCCCCTAAGGATCAACTAAATCATAAAACTAAATTATTCTAATTTAAAATTGTAATTTACGTCTTTCTTATCTTCTTGACTTTGTTTCTCAGCTTCTTCTTCCGCTTTAAGAAGTGGTTCCAGGCGGGCGAGCAGAGTAGCTTTGACCCCCTTTGTATCGGCTCCTCTAGCCTGCAGTTCCGCTTTAAGTTCCACGACCTAAGTAAAAACTTTTTAAAATACTGATTTGTGAAAAAATCTTTAACGCTTAACATTCACTTCATTAATTTATTGCATAAAGAGTTGAGTGAAGGAAGGAAATAAACATATGGCAGGCACAGATGGAGAGGGTTTTTGGAGGTGGGGTTAATTATGCAGAATAAGTGAGAAGTTGATTGGGGACATAGAGGGCCAGCCGCCAAGATTTTGGTGGATATACTCAATTTTCAAGATTTAACAAGGATATACAAGAAATTGTGGAAAGAGAATTCCCAAAATACCTTCATTTTTAGCGTTTGTAATACTAAGACTGGGAGAACACACCAAAATTTAGAGAGCGTCCGGGGTGAGGTAACTTCAAATTATAGATAGAAAAGCTATTTTGACGGTTAATTTTTTTGGGAGTATAATCCACTTTATCTCTTAAACCACCTCAACGCACCTATGATCGGAGGTTATTTAGTCTTCTAAATTCTAAAAAGGGATTAACACTAAAAAGGGATTTTTTAAATTTAAAAAAGGCACAAAATTGTTTCTAAAATAACTGTTACACGTTAAACTAAAATCTTTAAATATTATTAAATGTTAAAAGCAATAAAAGCTATTATGCAAAAAAAAATTTGATCTAAAATAGGCGCTTTTTTATTTTCCACAAAAAATTATGGGTAAAATGCACCACAAAACCCCATAAATAGGGTTGACCGAGTGGCGTGCCCAGGATTTCATTTCGGGGAGGCGGCGGTCTGGGGGGGGGGTAAATACTAACCCTGAAAGGGGCCTGGGGGCGATATCTCTCCAGCGGGGTCAAGGAGAAGAGCCCCTTGTCAGGGGGGTCCTGGCTGGCATTCTGCACCCTGGGGGAGAAAATTTTAATTTAACCCATTCCCGTAATTGCCTTTTCCTCGGTTAGAACCGTGAAATGTTCGTGCGAATTATGTCATACTTCCGTCATACCGAATTTTTTGCGCAAGTAGTGCCCAGTACCAAATTAAAATGGTTAAAGTGGCACGGTGGCAATGTGCAGATTTTTATCACAGATACAGTGTATTATTACGTAGGATATTTTGTGCTGAAAAATTTAAATTCCAGATGATACTTATTACAAAATTCAAGGTTTTTTCCCTTTACATTTAAAACATGTATTTGAAACGTTAATAAAAGGTTAATAGTGTTCAAAGTTGTTTTATTTAACATGTATGCCTTAACTATTGAACGGCATAATCGATTTGAAATTGAAAAACTCAGAAAAATTTCAAATTTAAACTACCCAAGAAGCGGGGAAATTTTAATTTTTTTGACTATTAGTATGCTCTTGGAAGACACTAGGAAAATGTCTGTATTAATATTAAAGGGAAAATTTTTTTTCTTCCAAAATTTAAAAACGTAAGGGCCACCTTAAGAAAAAATCCGGCTTCGCCGGATTTCGGCGAGGGCGGGGGGGGGAGAGCGGCCGCCCTCCACATCCCCCCTGGGCACGCCACTGGGTTGACGGTTAACCCATTTTTTTGGTTTGTATGTTTAACTCCATAAACTCAAATAATTGACAAAAAACTTTCCAGAATAATTTATAATCACGTTCAACCTTTAGTGTTGAATTTTAACGCTTGAAAAGATAAAAAAAACTCAATAAAATGTGCGTTAGATCAAAAATAGATTTTTTGCACTGGACTTATTTTTTTATTTCAATGGAATAACAAGATTAGAAACCGACCGGATAGGGATTTTCAGATCCAGTCGGATTGGATCAAAAGTAGATCCGGCCCAATTGGATATTTTACCAGATCGGATCTGGTGACTTGTAGTTTAATTATATTTGTAATTCATTTTTGTGTAAAATAGCCCTAACTAATTAATAATAGTGTTATTTTAACATAAAATAGACCACCAAATACTTAAATTAATTAACATAACATACACGATTTTGTTACAATACTGATAGGCCTTTAGATAAACCCTTATCCGGTTCTTATCTAGGTCTATTTTGTCACTTAATCTCATTTGGGGGTGCGACTCATTAGCACATATTTGAAAGTAGTAGAATCAACAACTGTGTAAGGCAACATTCTATTAGGAATCCATTCCATATATCAGCAATCCACATTCCAGTCCTGGTATGTTGTTCCGCTTTTGAGCCATCTGTGTAACAGCACATAGTAGACTGAGGTTGAATAGCATCTTTGTTAGTTTCCCAATCTTGCGAACTAGGAAACTCAACTGAAAGTTTCTTTCAAACTTGAAAACTGGGACAATGTGGTCACTCTCAAGCTTTAGCATTGGGATTTCTTTCATAGATGAACACGGTCAAAAAGCTACGGGGAGGGGGTGTTTATCCTGGGTAAATAAATTTTCAAAATCTAGGAGGGGGACCAGGGGGGGACGAACCCCCCCCCCGTAGCTTTCTAGGGGGGGGCTCCCCCCGCCAAAGAAAGCCCGGCGAAAATAGACCAGGTCGGTTGAGATGGATTTGGATTTGAATTTTATTTTGTTTTTTTGTTTTTTTTTTTTTTTTTTTTTTTTTTTTTTTTTTTTTTTTTTTTGGCGTGCGTGGCGGGGGGGGGGTGGGGGGGGGGGTGGGGGGGGGGGGGGGGGGGGCGGGGCGGGGGGGGGGCGTTTCGGTTCCCCTGGCGTTTGGGGGTCGGTGCCCCCCCCCCGTTTCGGGCGGGCGGGCGCCCCCCGCCGGGGGGGGCGGGGGGAGATTTCAAAACCTAGAGGAGGGTCACGTGGGGTCCAATTTTTGAAACAAAATACTTTTAAATCATTAAATATTTAATAATAGTTTTTTTGTAAGAAAATACTAGATTTTATTGAATAAAAGCAATATTTAGATATAAAAAGGATGTAAAAACATGAATTTGTGTTAAAAATTCACGTTTTTGCAATAAAATTTAGTATAAAAAAGTACTTAAAATTTTCTCAAGAGGGGAGGGGTGGGGTGAGATTTTAAAATCTAGAGAGGGGTCAGGGGTAATAAATTTGGGGGGAGGGGGCCCCCTGGATTTTTTTCTAGGGGGGGGGGGGCAAAATTTCGAGGCTAGGAGGGGGGGGTGGACCCCACTCTACCCCCTTGTTCATTTATATTTTCTTTTGATGCCAACTGCTTGATTTAAGAGTGTTCTCCCTTTGTAAATCTTGTCTGCCATTGGTTAGCTATACCTAACAACCTGTAGCTGGTTGATGTTGCCTCCCTTTGATAACAATATCCAAGGGTAGGGTGCAAGATAAAACAATGCTTCCATAGCCGCTGTGGGTGTTGTTCTTCTAGCCCCCCGGTTATGCTAAGACATGCTCAGCATTGTATTTGCGCAAACAAGCTTCTAGCAAAGCCCAGTTCTAATCTAGGCTAACACACCACCACTGCATATTTTACAGACCTGTGCACTGCCCCCCGGGGTTAAAACGGGGGGGCAATTCCAAAATGGGAGGGGCACGGGAGGGGGTGGCAACTTTTTTGAAACAGGGGGTGGGCAATAAAACGGGGGGGGCAAGCAGGGGGGAAAGAAAAAAAAAAGAGAAAAAAAAGAATGGAAAAGGGAAAAAAGGGACAAAAAAGCAGAAATAAGGTAAAAATAGGTCTAAAATGGCTTAAAATATATTGAAATAGGCTCAAAACTGCAAAAAATTCGCGATGATGGCGTCATCATAGGTCAAAAATGGCGTAATATTTTTAGGGTACTTTTTCATTTTTTGGCGGGGGGGGGGGGGGCAATAAAACGGAGGGGGCAAATCCTCCAATAAAACGGGGGGGGGTATTTTCAGACCGTGCACAGGTCTGTATTTTAGCATGGGAATAATTACACTGGGATATAGGGCCCCATTAGATATTTGATCCAGCGATTTGGTTGATCCGGCAATTTTTTGATCCAATCCGGCCGGATTTTTTTCCGTGTCAATGTCAATCATTATAATTTTTTTTTGCTTTTTGTGCCATGTTCAATGGCACAAATTATTTGGTACACAATAATTACAGTTGGCATCAGTAGCCAAGTATCTGGGAGTTATCCTTGACAACAAATTGACTTGGATTCAGCATACTCAGAACCGGCAACAAAAAGGTCTTATGAATTATTCCCATGCTAAAATATTCAGCAGTGGTGTGGTGGCCTACATTAGAACTGGGCATTATTGTTAGAAGTTTTTTTGCGCAAATACAATGCCAAGCATATCTTAGCATAACCGGGGCTATAAGACCAACACCCACAGGGCTATGGAAGCATTGCTTAATCTTGCACCCTTGTATATTGTTATCAAAGGAGAGGCAATATCAGCCAGCTAAAATTTAGGTATAGCTAACCAATGGCAGACATGAGGTACAAAATGTAGAGCACTCTTAATTAAGCAGTTGGCATCAAGAGAAATCCCAATGCTAAAGCTTGAGAGTGACCACATTGTCCCAATTTTCAAGTTTAAAAGGAACTTTAAATTTGAGTTTCCTAGTCGGCAAGATTGGGACACTAACAAAGATGCCATTCAACCACCTGAGTCTGCTATGTGTTGTTACACAGATGGCTCAAAAGCAGAACAACATACTGAGCAGGAGTGCTGATTGCTGATATATGGATTGCTGATAGAATGCTGCCTTACACAGTTGTTGATTCTACTACTTTCAAATATATGCTGATGAGTCGCACCCCCAAACAAGATTAAATGACAAAATAGACTTACATAAGAACAGGATAAGGGTTTATGTGAAGGCCCATCAGTAATGTAACAAAATATTTTATGTTATGTTAATTTAAGTATTTGGTGGTCTATTTTATGTTAAAATCACACTATTTTGAATTAGTTAGGGCTGTTTTACACAAAAATGAATTACAAATATAACTAAATTACAAGTTACCAGATCCGATCCAATAAAATATCTGATCCAGATCAACTTTTGATCCTATCTGATCCGGCCGGATCTGAAAATCCCAATCTGGTTGAGCCCTACTGCTATATATCCAACATACATGGGCATGGGGAAGGTTGGGGGGTTAACCTCCCAAATTCTGAGAAGGGGGTTAAATCCCCCCCACTCAGAAGTTGGGAGGGGGAGAAAAGGTTAACCACCCAATTTTGGAAAAATGAAGGAAAAAAGTCTTTAAAATGACTTCTAACTGCCTTCAAACTTAAGTTTTGAGGTCAAAATAAATGTTTTAAGCAATAAAAAGCTCAAAAATGCAATAAAAAGTGCTTTTTGACCTAAAATTAGCGTTTTTTTACCTACTTTTCCTTCAAAATTAACAAACGATATGTGTAAAATCAAAATGCACTCCAGAAAAAAAACAATGAGTATTTTGTGTTTTTCGGATTTTAACCCCCCCCCTAATTAGGGGTTTAACCCACCTCCACTCCGGACCAACTTGTCCATGTATGATATCCAATACATATTTTGGGGGGAGGGGTGTGTACCCCCACGTTTCCTATCCTCCTATATCCTATTCCCATCCTACAGCCATGTGACATTGCCAGAGTGCCATAAGACCTTTTTGTTGCCGGTTCTAACTATGCTGAATCCAAGACAATTTGTTGTCGAAGATAAATCCCAGATACTTGGCTACTTTTGCCAACTGTAAATGTGTACCAAATAATTTGTGCCACTGAACATTGGGCACTTTTCTATTGTGAGTAAAAAGTACCATCTCGGTTTTGCTAGGATTTACTGAAAGTCCTTGTTTTTCACATCATTCTTCTACCTGCACTAAGGCAGCCTGAGCTTGATCTACCACTATATATGTCCAGATATTTTCCTTGAACCAGTATGGTTACATCATCTGAGTATCCATAGATGAACAAGGGGGGTAGGGTGGGGTCGATCCCCCCATAGCCTTGAAATTTTGGGGCCCCCCTTGAAAAAATCCA
Source organism: Microlaimidae sp. YZB2_3 (assembly GCA_030248175.1). Lineage (NCBI taxonomy): Eukaryota > Metazoa > Nematoda > Chromadorea > Desmodorida > Microlaimidae > Microlaimidae sp. YZB2_3. Next base: position 10,218 of record JASAMX010001908.1, on the reverse strand, counting down.
GGGCACCCCCCTTCACCAAATTTTCGAATTTTTTACCCCTGACGCCCCTCTAGATTTTGAAATCTGACCCTCTCCCCTCCCCTCTCGAGAAAATTTTAAGTACATTTTTTATACTAAATTTTCTTCCAGAAACGTGAATTTTTAACATAAATCCATGTTTTTACACCCTTTTTATACCTGAATATCGCTTTTTATTCAATAAAATGTAGTATTATCCTATAAAAAACCTATTATTAAACCTTTTATGGTTTAAAAGTATTTTGCTTCAAAAATTGGACCCCACCTGACCCCCCTCTAGGTTTCAAAATCTTCCACCCCGGGTCGACAAACCCTAGAAAGCTAGGGGGGTTCGACCCCCCCCCCCACGACCCCCCTCCTAGATTTTAAAATGTCATTTACCTGGGGTAAATACCCCCCTAGCTTTTTGACCATATTTATCTATGTGCATCCCTAAATATGATATCCAGTTTTACTAATTCTATTGAAAAGGCTATCCACTACAAAGCTATTCATCACATTGGAGTTGCATATACTAAACTCTTTATTTGTTGAACCTCTTTTATACTCTCTAACAATCCTCTTTTATACTCTCTAACAAAGTTGACAAATAGCATATGTTTCATCTGAAGCTTTAACAGCAAAAGGTCTCCAAATACTAACAACACTGTCATCTGCCATATTTTAATATAACTAAATAAATGTAAAATTTTGTGTGGCACTTGCACTTTTCACTAATATATAATTCACTTCAAAATCTAACATATAAAATTGAAAAAAAGACAATTTTATTTGATGTTTATTCTATTTCATTGGATGACCATGCAAACCTGTGCACGGTCCGGAAATGCCCTCCTGTTTTATTGGAGGAGTTGCCCCCTCCCGCCAAAAACTAAAAAGAACCCAAAATATGACGCCATTTTTGATCTACAATGACGCCATCATCGCCAATTTTTAGTTTTTAGCCTACTTCAATGTATTTTAAGCCATTTCAGACCTATTTTTACCTTATTTTCGATTTTTTTGTGCTTTTTTCCTTTTTCTCTTCTTTTTTTTCTTCCCCCCCTGCTTGCCCCCCCCCCCGTTTCAAAAAAGTTGCCCCCCGTGCCCTTCCCCCCCCCGTTTTGGAATTGCCCCCCCCCCCCAATAAAACCCCCCGGGCGGGGGGGGGGGGCAGTGCACAGGTCTGACCATGTATTAATATATAAACTAAGGACTTCTTGATAAAGGGATAGACTTCTTGATAAAAAGAAGTGCGACTCATCCATGAGCAAGGGTTTGCTGGACAAATAGTATTAAAGCAATGTCTAACAAAAAAGCAAAAAATTATAATAATTGAGATTGACACGGAAAAAATCCGGCATTTACCAGATCTCAAAAAAAGCGGCCGGATCGGATCGAAAAATGGCCAGATCGCCAAATAGGATTGGATATCTGCTCGGTCCCTAAACAAGATAACAAGAATCACCGGCGGGTGGTAAAAACTTTCTCTTGGTCTTGGGTATTACCCACTCCTTTCCCTGCCATACCTCCACGTGTAACTCCTATGAAACAACTTGGTTTATGATTTTGTCATTAACATACTTTTAGTGATTTCGCATCTAGTTTTGACCAATGAGTGGCTTCTGAATTTTCCGGGATGGATTCTTGGCTTTCCATGCTTTCGTCCGCATCCTTAAATAAAAAAATATTTAATTTTACTCTAAACCAACTCTGCTCTCGTATAATTATTCACTGCAAGAAAGCTACTTAATAATATACCCCATCGAGAGCTAAATTTTTTACGGCTGGCCGAAACTGCAAATAAAAATTACAATTACGCATAAAAGTGAACACACATCCTAACAGTGTGTTTGTGTGAGAGAAGAGCAGTTAGTACGTCACAATATCGATTAAAGAGCACCACCATACACTTTCAGTTTCTCATGCATCACTTTCATTTCAGACATTCCATTTAGCACAACCATACATTCAGGGAAGCGCCTTTTGAGGGCACTGATGAGACAATTAGTTTTTGAGCGACTAAAACATGTTTGCACAAAGGGCAAACATTTATGCAAACCACAACTGCTATTGCAACACGACGCCAAAGTTTCTGCTCGGTTTTCTTATCCTACAGTTTTATTGCTTGATAGTGTTTGATAAGCAGCCGCTCTCTTCAGGGCATGTAAATCGCGAATCAAAAGAACCAGCGAGTCTAGACAGCACAATAACAGCACACAGATATTTTCCTCTGCCCAATAATTGTTATCAGATTTATTACTCAACCTGTGGACGCGACATGCATACCTGACCTTAAACATAAAACAGGTTCCATATTCCTCCATTATGGCCCAACATTTTGAATCGCTGATTAAGTTCCAGGATAAAATAACTGGCGAAAAACATAGCAGTAGTAAACTAGTCCAACTATGTTGTATACAATACATCACCAGTTTCAGGTACCGAATCCATAAGAAAAAGTCATCAATCAATTCATTATCCATTTGTGGCAAAAATTAGGTATCAGGTTTTATTATTTCTTAGCAGCACAGTATGTGAAGAATCACGTTAGCCTTATTGCAGGCGTTACGTTACTATTAGAAAAAAATTTTAAAAAGTGTTACGTTTTTTTAAAAAATACATCTAAATTTGAAATAAAAATAAATTTTAAATAATGCAACAAAATGACGGTTTTAAGCTGGAGCAAGAGCAGCCGAATACTGGCTGGAATTAAAAGGCGGTTAAATCAACAACACTTGATAATTCGGATTTAACTCTAAATTACAGTACTAAATTATATTTACAGAGGTCCGCCACCGTCTATCATTTCAGTGTGTAACAGTTATTACATTGATATTCTCCATAATTCCAGAAAGCCAGTTAGCAGTTGAAGTTTATTCAAAAATAGTTCCAACATCATTCTAAACGGATTAAGCACAAAAAAAATAATAATAAATCAACTGACGTCCACTTTATAACCGAGCAGACGCTAAGGTAGGTCGCAGAATGCCACAAATTTGCAAGAAGGTTTTAAAAAGCACTAAAAAGACCAAGATATCAATTCACTCCAAAACGCTTCAGTAACCAAAATCAACAAATCGCAAATTGCTCACAAAATGTTCAAACACACAACACACACGGTCACTCGTTTTAACAAAAATAATAATAAAAATATTCCGGTGAAAAAGCCTAAACAGAGAGGGATGTTTGACATGCACGAACCCCGTCTGTGTCTCTCTATAACCGAAACTGAAAGGAAAAAAACTGAGTAGTAGAGAATGCTACGACAACTTAAAGCCCCGAGCCGGGTCTTCCCGGCTCATCCTCGATCGGCCGGAAGTCTAAGTCACCACCTGCTGCTCATTGGCTGCTGGTTCGGCTACGGGGGCCGGGTCGACTGCTATTGCTTCGGCGGCAGGGGCGGGAGTCACCGCGGCGGCGACGACCGGTTCATCCAGGGCCGTGAGCTTTGCCTGGAGCTGCTCTTTGAGGCGCTCGTGGAGAGATTCGAATTCCGACTTCGTGGGTACGATGCTCCACACGTCCGGGATGTAGATGACGGTGGTGTCCACCCGTATCGGGCCGGGCTCCTCGCCCTCCGCTTTTTCCTTTTCGGCACGGCGGTAGCGAAGCTCCATGAACTTGTACCTGACAGTCACACACAATCGTAAGACAGAGTTAAACAGAACAAATATATTTATATCTGTAATACTAAAGCTTGCATTATTATTTTCTACACTCAAGTTCATACATTATTTTTAACATAAACGTTGGTAAAGGCCAGCTTATTTTACATTGCTATCGTTATTCTAATGATATTGTTTTAGCGCGATCTTAATCGCAAAACAAAACAACTAACTAAATCGTAAAAATTTAATAAATCCGTTTTGGTGCTTAACTTTATGTTTTATACTCTATTATTTATCAAAAACTTAGTGTAAACAAACCTTTATAAAATACAAAAATAGAGCATATTAAATTACCTTTTTGTTTTTACAAAAAATAACAAACAGGATTTACCACGACGTGTTTACTTCGTTACACTTTTTTAAAGCTAAGAATTATAATTCTCAGTAAAATTTATAGTCAAAACTTTATAAAAAAGAGAGGTTAAATCAGCTCAACCAATTCGTATTGACACTACATGAGATAGAATTTAAATTTAAAAAAATTTTTTTTGCTTTAATCGCAATCAAAAGAAGTGTTCCAGTGTTTCAAAAGAGCTCCTTTAGTGCGTTTAATCAAAAATATAGAATTTTGCTGTTTTCGATATAGTTAGTCACCTTCGGCTAATTTGAGTTGAGATCTCCTCGAAGAAAGTGGGGGTGCTAACTTACCATTGGGTGCACTTGGAAAGATCGATTCCGCTCAAAGCCAGTGTGGTTCTCACGGCTGTTTTTATAAGGACTCGAGGGTCGTTTTCCGGGTCTGCCCCGTCCAGAGAAGGCGACCAAGGACCTCCCAGCGCCAGCACTTCAGTCTTACCGCGCATACCTTAAATTTACGTAAAATTATAGACATTAGACATACTTCTTCTGTTTGCTCCTGTGGCAGAGATTCTTGCTTTTATTTTTGGCTGTTCATTGGCTGCTACGAAATTGTTTCGTTTTAACCTTCTAATCCATTATGATCTTCATTAGGAGCGGCAGAACTGCGACAGACTTGTCAGCAAATCATAACTCCGCCACTGTTTTATAGTGTCTGTCCCATCCCAAGTCAGGATAAAGGAGGAAGGTTACAGAGGAACTTGTGGCAGTTTCTCTGTAAAATTTTTACTACGCGGGATGCAGACACGTGCACAATTTAGAAATGCTGCTCCTCCTCCATGTTTTAATAGTGGCTGTTCCCCTTCCCTCCCGTTTTATTCTCCTCTCGGCCTTCCACCGCCATGGCGCCATTTTTGACCTATTTTTGCGAACATTTCGCAATTTTCAGCCTATTGTAACGTATTTTAAGCCATTTTAAACTTATTTGTACCTAAATTTCGCTTTTATTCTTTCCTGCTTGCCTCCCCTCCCCCTGTTTCAAAAAATTTGACTCCTTGTGCCTCATTTTCATTTTGTAATTGTCCCGCCCCCAATAAACCCACGGGGGGTTCACGGGGGATTTACAAATCAACGGCAATTTCCATCAACACAGCAGCACAAAATAGAACACAAAACTTTAAAAATAGAACACAAAAATTAAAAGAAAACTATTAAACAAAATTGACTGGGAAACAAATATCAATTTTACCGACTAAAAAGCTGTACACTTTTCCGAGACTAGTGGGCTCGTGATCCTCTTGTATAGTTTCATCTTCTTGCAGACCGATAGTTTTCTTAAATACTTCGTTCAACGCAGGAGAAGCAATAAGCATTACCTAAAGCAATTTTATGCGTATTGGAAAAAATACTTAACACAATTTAAGCTCGTACTAACCAAATTACAAAATAATATTACTAAAAAACCGTTCGTAAAAAAATATATAAAATATAAGTGTGATCAGTTTGGTTGGATGTAATTGCAAAACAATAGAAGTGTAATAAGTTTCAATAATTCATTGCTTTAAATAAAAATTATGTATCCAAATAGCCTTATTTTGCTATACGAACGGGGAAATTAGTTAGAATAACGACCCTAAAATAAATTAGACTCCAATACTCGGCCTACAAAGCAATTAATTAAATTAATCAAGAAAAGCCATATTAAAAATTGTAAAAAGCGCCAATGTGTTAAAGTTATTGACGAGTGCATAATACTACGACTGGCGCAAACGGTCAACTTTAATAGAAAACAGGAGGACACACCTTGGCGCAGTACTTATGATCCGCGTCCGGCGGGTCTAACACCCCGATGTCCGTGAGTGGGTCGGCGTCCTTGTGGAGGATGTGAAAAGTGCTGGGCGGACGGTCCAAGGCAAAGGGGCGCTGGAGCGGAAACGTCTCCTGCCATACTTGGCTCAAGTGGAAGAAGTCGGAGGGGACGTACATGTTCGAGTAGCGCCGCCTCAGGTCGTACACATTAAACTCTCGCCTAAACAACGAAAAAATAAACCAAATAACCATTAGGGTTTTTTTTCATTTACTAGAGTGAGAAGCCAAAAAAAAACAGTCCAACAACCTTATTTGTGTTTAAAAATTGGATTTTTTTCGAAAATAAAACAAAAGTCAGGTCCCAACACCACAAGCAAGGGATAAGTACGTTAATTGCGATATCCCCTCTACTCCCTCGATGAAAAGATAAAATATCAAAAGTTTCGGGTGATCATTATGGAATACCGAAATAGGCAGGGTTTACCACCACAGCTTAAAATCAGGAATTTATTGTTGTCAAACAGCAATATCCCACTTACACATCGCTGGAGTGTTTGGGAATGAAGGGTGTGTAGCGGGAAGTCGTCACTCTGGGCCGTCGAACTGGTGGAGATCGGCTGGTTCGGTCCTTCTCCCTGCTCTTGTCCCGAGAGATGTCTTTGGACCGCGAACGGCGCGGAGACCTGAAATAAATGTAGTACGTCGAGGCTGTGGATGTAAATATGTCGAGGCTGTGGCTTTGTGGCAGATCTTACGTCTTGCATACTGAAGGTCCTTGTATCGAGTCCCCGCTGAGACACACTGCATTGTGATAATATTCTTTGTTAATGTTGTTATATGTAGTATTTGGTTGTGCAATTAGTGCTAAGTAACATCGTCCTTGCGTATCCTGCTTTATGCGAAATAAATACTTTTTTTAAACGTTTTTAAGTAGAACTTAAACCTGACTTCTAACAAATATTTAAAATATTATTTTTACCACACTACAAAAAACTAAAAATCTACAGTTCAATATTAATTTTTTTGATCTGCGCTGTGTACGCGGCGTTGTAGGAATAAATAGTGCAAGAGTGGTGAGTACCTGATATTGTACAAAATGTGTATAAGTAAGCGCGGTCCAGAAGCTAGATGGGTGGTTGGTTATCCAGGAAAATGGTACCTTGAATTCTAAGGAGTTTTGGGCTTCCTCTTTTATGGCTTTTTTTAGACTAGTTCGGAATAAGAGTTTTTAGTGTTAGGAAGAGAGTACATAACTACTAGCGCCAATCATAGGTATAGGGAAAATTGAGAAACAGCGAGCGATTAGTACATTTTACGGTTTAAAATATTTTAAATATTGGTTTAAAATCTCGACCCCTTCTCTTCAAAATTTCTTAAATACTTTTTAAATATTGCAAAAGCAAAAGCAGTTTTTGGGGATTTTTAGTTTTTGCCGCTTCGTAGGTACGGCGCTGCCGGCGCGCTTGTTTCTCAGCTTTTTAATGTTTCAATTACAGAAAATGCTTAATTTAAAAGTTTGGAATGGACTTTTTAAAATTAATTTTTAAGTTTTGAATAGTTTTACAAGCAAAACATTAAAAAAAACTATGTAGGTTTAAAATTAGTTTAAAAGCACAAATTTCATCTTTATTTTTACTAATTCGAAATCACTGTTCAGGATAATACTATTTTAGTGGTGATTTTAAACTATTGTGACGTTTAATTAAAAAACAAAAATTTATTTAGCACAAACTGATATATTACAGCACTTCAATGTAGTGAAACATACCATTGTGTAGCAATTTTTATGAAGTATAGGTTTAAACTTAAGAAACTAAGAAAGCTAAGATTTTTTCAAACTCTATTTTTTTCTTTTTGTACCCTCTCTCGTACAGTAAAAGACGCTTATTTAGAACTAGTCTATAAGGTCACGACTCATGTCATAAAGGTGGTTAAAATTTAAATTAAGAGGGTCATAAAGGGGTTCCTGATGTAATAAGCGAAACTCAAAAGTATAATATTAATTTAATCATCAAAGTGTATTAAAATATAATGCTTTCTATTATATTTTCCAAATAGTTTATCACAAAAGAGTGACACTAAAGAGTATGACACAAAAGGATTAAGTTAATCGCTCCCCATGTATTTCTGCGTCGTAAAACATTAAAAATAACGGTTCACTTGTATTTATCGTTGCAAGCAGAAAGAATAATGCCCGACTCTACACTTTTACAAATACACTTTTTATGGTTGCTTAGCCAGTTTATTTTCTCCCAGGAGATTGATTCTTTACAGGAAGCTAAAAATGCTTCTTTTCAGCGTTTGTCCCCTAAATTTCCCAAAATATTTTTGTTAATAGATAAATCACGTTCAGTATACGTCGAGGCAGCAGGTAGGCGGTTTACCTGGCTCTCTTCTGGCGACTGGCGGATGTGCTGCTGACGACGCTCCCGTGGCGCTCCGCGCGCTCCCTGGATCGCGAACGGCGCCGCGGTGGAGACGGGACTCGCCGCGGCGGTGACGAGCGCTCACTTTCCCTTTCCCGCCGCCGAATCGGCGATCGATCTCTTCGAAAATGCTCTCCACCTGAAACACACCCTGGTGTCAAGAAATCTTATGAGAATGAACTGAGTTTTTATATAGATCTTTTTTAGATTTTTTATTTATATTCAGTAGCAAAATCTTTCGAATTAAAAGTTCAGTTTGTGGCGTGTATTGATTATATTTTTATGAAGTTATTTTTTTTTTTTTTTCTTTTTTTTTATTTTCCAACGACTTAAATTCGGCCAGCCTCAATTTCGGCCACTGGCTTTAAATTTTAGCCACTAATTGTACGTTATTAAAAATTATTTTTGAGATAAAGTTGAAAATTAAGTTTTTACAGAAATTACATTAACATATCATTATTAACATCTTACAAAAGTATAAAGTATAAAGCGTGTAAAACAATATTTTAATTCTTACAGGCAATTTGTATTTTAAAAGAAAATTTAGAACCAAAATTACGCCTATACACACTAAATAAGTTTGTTTGTGAATTTTAGAAGGTGGTTGTTTAGTTAAAGGTGCGGTGCGGAGTAAAACTTTTTGTCTTTGATTTTGATACCCCTGCCCCCAATAGCCCACAAAAAATTTTTCAACAAAATATCTCCAGTGGTTCAGAAATTATGACCCCCCGAAAATGGCGTTTTTCGACAATTATGTACGTAAAAGATTGCTCAATGGGTATAACGATTTACGTTACAAATTATGCAATCAAAGAAAGCAGCGACTTTGTATTTTTATTTGATATCTTGATCGTTAATATTGGAGCAGTATTTGTCGAAATATTGCGTTTTCCGTACAAAAAGCCCGCGATTTTTTTGTTAAAAACACCTGAACTCGTAACTCCTGAACCACTGGAGATATTTTGTTGAAAAAGCTTTGTGGCCTATTGGGGCGGGGGTAAGTTTTTCACAAAAAATTATCAAAATCGAAGGCAAAAAGTTTGAATCCGCACCGCACCTTTAAGTAAATTACCCAAATTGTTTTGTTCGGGGACGAAAGGTTAATGAATGGTCTTTACCGTAGATGGGCCTTCTTCCCCATATTGGGTGTCATGGGCGTAGCCAGGGTTTTGCGACATAAGGGAAGCGGAACTGCGTATTTTTCAGTAAAAGGGTTCTATCCAGTGCTTATCTGTAAAGATATGCATTTTACCAGTGCTTGTTGGAAAACGACGGAGGGAACTTACCCTGTTTCGTCTCCCTGGCTACATCCATAGCTATTTGTATACCCCAACCCTCCAAACTTGGGGGCATAGGTGGGCAGCCTCCCGATTTTTTTCTTTTTTAGGGGATATTTGACCCCCGAAATTTGGAACAGGGGTTAAAGGTGTTCCAAAAAAAATTTTGGGATATACCTTAAATACCCTATTTTTAGGGTACCGGGAGGGACCCCCCAATTAGGATGGGTTCCGGGGTATCCACAAATTATAGAGGGGGTTTCGGTCTCGGCAGTACTCGGGATTTTTTGGAGGTATAACCCCCCAAACCTCCATTCCCACTGCCTATCTATGCTTGGGGGGCATATCCGACCCCGAAATTTAAGGGTGTACCAAAAATTTAATGAGTATCTCCATTTTTAATGATTTTAAGAAAGGAACCCTACGAAAGGCGTCTGGTGTACCTCCGAATTTTCGCGGGTGTCGTGTGTCAGAAATTTTAGGATTTCGGAGGTATATACCATCCCCCCCTCTCTCTCTCCTTCTCCTTCCCTCCCTCCCTCTCCCTCCCTCCCTCCCTCCCTAAAAATAGGTAAAAAAACGCTAATTTTAGGTAAAAAAAGCCCTTTTTATTGCATTTTTGAGCTTTTTATTGTTTAAAACATTCATTTTGACCTCAAAACTTAAGTTTTGAGGTAGTTAGAAGACGTTTTTTCTTCGTTTTTCCAAAATGGGAGGTTAAACCCCTCCCCCCTTCTCAGA
>JASAMX010001907.1:0-10586 GCA_030248175.1 Microlaimidae sp. YZB2_3 | reverse complement strand
TTGTTACTCATTCAGTTACGTATTGCTGAAAATTTTTTCCTAACCTTTTCATTTAAAAGATAGCCAAGAGTCTGAGCTATGTGCTCCCATATATGTCCCGCACATATTCTAACCTCCGTTATGGATATATAACATTTCAAAGTTTGGGTTTTTTCGCCAGTCCGCATAATTTTTGTATAGACTATCAAGTCCGTAGCCAGGGGGGCGGATTGGGGGGATTAATCCCCCCCCCCTCAAATTCTGGGAAGTCAAAAAATTTCGTAAGGGTCCCCCCTTTGGTTTTTTTAAAAATTTAGAAAAATATTTTTTTTTCAAATCACTCTGTAATGTATTGAAAGCTATCTAAAATGCATTATTTAAAGTGATTTAGGTTTATAAAAGCTCTTTTTTTATAAAAAAAAGGAATTATTTATAATTCAAAACATTAGTGCAGTGAGTTTAAAAATATTGTACTTTTGTTTTGTGTGAAAATATTTGCATAAAAGCGGCAGTATCAAAGAGCGGGAAGTCACGATTCAACCACTTTTTTGGTATAAAAAAGCGGTTTTCTTAGGATTTTTTATTGTAAATGCTTTGGTTACTCACTTTAAAACCGTCTTCATGACCCAGGAAAGGTTTACCGCCCTTGCCTGCCTGTCTGTTCACCGTGATGTTCCGGTCCCAGTGGAAGAAAAAGAAAGGGATTCGCAACAAGCACAAAAAGAAGAGCAAATTTTGGATATTAATAACTGAAGCATTTACTATAAAAACTTAAATTAAATAAAGATTTTTGATTTTTAGAAAACGTTTGTTCTTTTTTATTAAAATAGTAATAAAATACCTAAAACTATTTTATTTTGTTGTATTTATTTAAAAAAACAACTGAAAATAAATAAAGATTCAGTACTTAAATTTAGGTTTCCTGATGCCTTTTAAAAGCTTAAAATTAAAAAATTTTCCACCCCGGGGGCATTCTGCCCCCCCGGACCCCCCTGACAAGGGGCTCTGCCCCTTGACCGCGCTTGGGGGCTCCCGCCCCCCAGACCCCCTCAGGGGGGCTTCCGCCCGACCCCCCTTGTGGGCCCCTATAAACCACCTTCCAAAAAATCCCCCCCTCAATTCAAATCCTGGCTACGGCCCTGACTATTAATAGTGTTATTACGTGTCAATTATTTTAGCGAGAAGTTGAGCAAATCCGCCAACGATTTGCAAGAAGAACCCGCCACGGAAGGGGACACGGAGGTGACCTCGGACACAGTCTCCTGTCGAGACGGCCCCCCGGCGCACGCGGAGACGACCTCCTCCAAAAAGGTGAAAATGAGAGAGTGTCCGCTGTGTTTCGGGCGGTTGCCTTCCAAGGATTTCCCAAAACTCTCGTGCTGCAGTCATCGCTCCTGCCGCATCTGCCTCATTCAGGTACATACTAGGGTTTTGTTTTTGTTTTTCAGCTTTACACCAAGAATTTAATTTTTAAAAAATATTGTCGTCATTAAAGCCAAATCAGTCAGACTTGTTATAAAATATACATGACATGACTGTAACTCATTCTGTAGTTAATAGGACGCTTGCTGTTAAAAACTTAAAATGAGTCACCACAGTCATATTTTATACGCATTTTGTGTGCGCCTGAATCTGCTGTAGTAACGACGATTATCCACTATAATAATCAATAAATGTATATTTATATGGTTTAGTACCTTCAAACGGAAATCCTGGAAAGCCGGGTGTTGATCAGCTGTCCGGAGTGCGTGGAACTGTTCCATCCGACAGACATCCATTCCCTCCTCCGGGATCAGCCCCATCTCATCGACAAGTACGAGGAGTTCACGCTGCGCCGCGCACTCATGACGGACCCGGACACCCGATGGTGCCCGGCCCCGGACTGCAGGTATGTAATTATATAACATCGATCAAACTAGGTTAACAATGATAAAAGATGAACTAGGAATGAAAGGTATTTTTTCCACTCAGAGGGAATGAACAAAACATTTCCGAATTGAAAATTTTGTCAAAAAAAACAACAAGCAATTGAAAACAAAGCAAACGCACGATTTGGAATAGTAATTGTAAAGCTAAACAATTGATATTTGTTTATAAAGAGGAGTGGGGGTGTCCTGGTTAACCACAAATTCTACGAAAGAAGGAGTCAGTTTAGGATTTTTTGGTTTAATTTAATCCCATCTACCATACATGGGCAAGTTGGTCCGGAGTGGGGGGGTTAAACCCCAAATTAGGGGAGTTAAAATCCAAGAAACGCAAAATACCCATATCGTTTTTTTTTTTGGAGTGCATTTTACCCATATCGTTTTTCGATTTTGAAGAAAAAATAGGTAAAAAACGCTAATTTTAGGTTAAAAAGCCCTTTTTATTGCATTTTTGAGCTTTTTATTGCTTAAAACATTCATTTTGACCTCAAAACTTAAGTTTGGAGGCAGTTAGAAGTCATTTTAAAGACATTTTTTTCTTCATTTTTCCAAAATTGGGGGGGTTAACTTTTTCTCCCCCCCACTTCTGAGTGGGGGAGTTAAACCCCCTTCTCAGAATTTGGGGGGTTAACCTCCCCGTGCCCATGTATGCCCATCTGGCCATCTGCCCATCTGCCATCCCATCTGGCCTAACCCATCCACTGCTACCATACATGAGCATGCATGAGGGAGGGGGTAGGGTGGAGTCCACCTGCACCTCCTTTAGCCTTTAAAATTGAGACTCCCTTTCATAGAAAAAAATCTGCCCCCCCCCCTCCCCCCAAAATTGTTTTATGTTGACACCCTACCCGCCCCTCTGGAATTCTCAGAGCCCTTCCGAGCCAAACTTTAGGTATAAATCTAGGTCAAAATTTACTGTTACAAGCAACTTTTTGTAGTAAAAAACAGTACTTTTGTACTCTGCAACTTTAAAATACCCCCTTATTTTAAAAAATCATTATTTTACCAACCTTATTTTACCAACCCAAAAATCATACCCCACCAGGCGCTTTTTCAGTTTTCTCCTCCAGGGTATGACTTCCGTCTATTCGGATTTTGGAGTTTATCCCGGACGAAGTATCTCCTCTTCCCTAAACTTGGGTAGGTCGGATACCTATGAATGGGATGATCGTCCAAGATTATGATCGAAACCTAAAGTTCAAAGGGAATGCCAGAACTCAAAAACAACAAGAATAGGGTGGTGCATTTAATTTCGGCACTTTTTTTGTTTTTCCGATGTAACTTTTTATTGTATGGCCCGATTTTCATGTTTGGTAGCTCATTTTAAAGCTTTCACGATACTGCGTTGCGTCACAAAAGTTTCACTGTACGAAAGTATTTTTTTACTTAATTAAATCAGTTTTTAAAAAATGGAAAATTGCCGAAATTAAATATGTGCATTTAATTTCGGCACTTTACAAACAATCGATTGTTTCTCAGTAAAAAATTATCATTTTCAAAAATTTAAAAGCCTATCATTATCTTCAGACAGTTTTCTTTAATTTAAGCCTTACTTGTTATTCAACGTGTAACTGGCAAAAAGTTACAGCTAAAATGCTAAATGGTATCAAAATGAGCAAAATTTGGGAAAAAAGTGCATTTAATTTCGGCACTTTTTAAAAGGACCCTCTTAATCGAGTTTTAAGTGCAGTGCTATGACCCCTACACACATAGGTGGGCAGCCTCTCGGATTTTGGGGGGGGTATAGGGGGGGGGAAATTTTAGGGGGGGGGGGTGTCTGGCAAGACCCAAATTTTGAGGGGAGGTGTACCCAATATTTCCGCGCTGCCTTAAAATGAGCTTTAAACGCGTAAAAAACGTAAAACAAGCTTATAAATACTTTAAAACTGTGTAAAATTAAAATAAAACCTTATTGCAACTTATAAATTTTATTTTTTAATTCTTTTAATAATAATGTGTTTATATATTCTTAGAATTAGATTAGAAATCATAGTTTTTTTTTAATAATTACGTAATAATAGAATAGTAATTATATTGTCTTGATTATAAAGTCAAGTATATGTGAGATAGGTAAAATAAATTTTTATTGTTCTCTCTGTATTATTAAATATAACCTCACATCTAATCCCTAAAATCCTCTGATAGGGGTGGGGCCTTTGACTAACATTCTACATCAACAACAGTGCTGATATAGGGTGGTAGGCGGTAATATGGAATATCCATGGCCGGCCCGCTTCAGCTTTAAAAAAAAAAAAAAAAAAATCACAAACTGTTTAATCTATAATCTTATATTTAATTAAAAGTTATATAGGTACATACATTGGCGTAGCCAAAGCCAGTGAAGGAGTCCATGGCCGCCCTTCGGGTGGGGCAAAAGGAAAAAGTTGGTACAAGCTCTTCAATCTCTTTCTTTTAGGTTGCCAAGGAAAAATTATGGGGGGTCTCAGAACAGTGGCGTTGGCGTGCCCAGAATTTCAGTTGGGGGGTGGGCCGGGCTGGGGGGGTAAATACTAATCCTGAAGGGGGGGGGGGGGCGGGAGCCACCCCCAGTAATGGGGAGTCTGGGCTGGGGGGCCAGAGCCCCCCCAGCGGGTGGAAGGGGCAGAGGCCCCTTGTCAGGGGGGTCCAGGGGGCAGAATGGCCCCTGGAGAAGAAAAATTTTAATTTTAGGCGCTAAAATACACTTGAAATTTTAATTCCAGATGATACTTTATTACAAAATTTAAGGTTTTTTTATCCTTTTACATATAAAACATGTGTTTAAAACGTTAGGTAATAAAAGGTTAATAATGTTTAATTAATGTTTTTGAATAATAAAAGAAAAAATGAAGTATATGACATAAACAAGGTAATAAACACTCCGCGCGAAGCGCGGAAAATTTTTTAGCCCTTTTATAACGCTTAAAAATTTTTCTCTGGGAGGCGAATTAGGGGGGGGGGCATGTCCCCGGGTACCCCAAATTTAAGGGGGGGTGTCAGCAAAATCCGAAATTTTGGGGGGGGTATAACCCCCCCAACCCCCCCCCTGCCCACCTATGCCTACACATATCAACGTTGTCTTTTAACTATTTACAACTACAATTTAACACCCGACCACTTAATTCAATCCGTTTTTACCTACAGCATAATATGAGTGCCGAAATTACACTATTTTATTTTATAACGATTGCTCACCACAGACGCAACGTGGAACCACGGGGACTAAAAATCCGGAAAATAGACTAAATTTTACCGGGCAGTTTAATTTTTAAACCAATTTATTGCGTAATCATGAAATGCCCATGTTCTAAAAACGAGTTACAAATTTATTTTTTATAAATCACATAATTTCACATGAAAATATCATAACATAATAAATAAAAAGTTCACGACAGTCATCTACATAAAATTAGCTCTCATTTGAGCTATCAAACGTCGTATTCCGTTCAGGATTACCAAAGATATAGTCCAAAATCAAAAATGCCCAATTGGGAAAAGTGCCGAAATTAAATGCACTACCCTACAAGTAGTTTTTAGTATAATTAGGATCTTGAATTTCAAAGGAGGGGTTGTCGGCAGTTTTGAGATTTTTGAAATGATTACCCTTTCCTGCCAATCCTCCCCCTTTAAGGCGTGTTCATACTTATGTAAGAACGCCCTTTTCACAAAGTCCAAAGTTTTTTTAGACTTTGTCCACTCGTTTGGACAACGTGTCCATGCTTTTTTCTCTTTTGGACTTTTTCCTTTATTTCAAGTAGCATTCATACATGATACTTCGTCCAAAAGAAAAAGTCCTAAGAACTTTTTTACATAATACTAAATATGAACCAGCTGTACTCTGCTTACCTCTGCCTCTAGGTTTTAAAGGCCATTTACGTTACACATGGTTGACCTCCCTTAGCCTATATTTCTAGAACATGCTCATCTGAAGCCCAACGCTGGATTTTTAGCAATGAAACCTAGATAGAGTCCCGCTCATTATTATTATTACTATTATTATTATTCATTTGTTGTTTTTATGCACTTACATTTTCAGTTACGCGGCAATCGCGAGCAGTTACACCTAGAGTCCCGTCCATTATTATTACGAATATTATGGATTTATTAAATTGACAAAATTATAATAAACATAATAATTATTTGACGGGTTTTTTTTAGTTACGCTGTGATCGCTAGCGGTTGCGCTGCTTGCCCGGAGCTGCGCTGCGGTCGTGAGGGCTGCGACACCCAGTTCTGCTACCACTGCAAGATGCGATGGCACGCCAATCAGACCTGCGATGAGGCGAGGATGAAAAGAGGATCCTTCACCACTGCACTCCAGTTCGACAACTCAATTAGACGTAAGTCTACCACCACTTTTTAACTGCTATGCTAATGATTAACGACTATGCTAATGCTTAAGATAATATTCAGAATTAATGTATGTATAGGTAAGTGAACATAAAAAACACCCGATTAAAAAACAAAAAACACCCCCATATCTCCTTAAATACAATTCAAAGCTCAAATTTAAAGGTCTTAATAAAATTTACGCCAAAAATTAGCATGGAAAAGTTGTTTTTTTACCTATTTTAACCCCAAAATTTAAAAAAAATATGACATTTTAAAAATTTTGAATTTTTTTCTCGAAAACGAGTTCACCTATGCTGTGTTTGGAATATCGGTATTTTTGACCCATCAGAATTACATGCATGAAAATAAACATCCTAAACGATTAAGACTCGCTCTTTCACGTGGTAACCTTCGTTTTTAACCTAGTCGCACCAATTTTTTATAATAGGGTGTTTCTTTGTTTGGAAAAACGTGCTAAACAAATTTAAGTGTTTTTTTTAAAACAAACACTATGAAAATCACTTAAAATTTAATAACAACTTCTAAAAGTGTATTTTAATTTCAAAAACATATAAAAAACGGCATTTAAAATAAATTACTTGTCATATGGGGCATTTTACTAAAATTTAAAATTTATTATTGAGACAAAAAAGTAAAAAAAACAAAAAAAATATTAAAAATTAAAAAAAAATATTTCATCACTGTTTTTAATGTTTGTGCGGCTTTGTTAAAAATAATTCCCAAAAAAATTTCGGGGCCCCCCAGCCCCCATAATTTTTTTGTACTACAATTGCCCCCAAAATAAAACCCTGTGTACGTCCCTGCTACAAACTTCCCACATTTTTTTCAATATTTAAATAATTAGGTATTTTTGATAATGTCTATGTAGTTTGTTTATGTTAATTTATTCATTCGATATTTTCAGCCGGTGATATTAAAGCGTGCCCGCGGTGTCGAACGTACATAGTGAAGATGAACGACGGATCCTGCAATCACATTGTCTGCGCCATATGCGGAGCTGAATTCTGTTGGTTGTGTTTGCGCGAAATATCTGACCTGCATTATTTAAGGTGTTTTTACAGTTGTTTTTTTTTTTAATTTTGCTGTTTAATTTTTTGATCGTGGATTTAAAAATTTGTTATAATATTTCTAAGTGAACAGTGTCGCAGATTTTAGAGAGTAACGCCCGAAAATTTGAAGAAAAAAAAAACCGACAGAATTTTAAAGTAGCATCGTTTTTTAATCATGGGATAAAACCCTCCTTGTCAATGATTGAGATCGTGATTGACATAGGTGTTTTTGAGGGGGACAGAAGGGTCCACCCCCCTAGAGCCAAAATATTGGACACCCCCTAGAAAAAATCCAGGGGCACCCCTCCCCACCCCAAAGCTCGAGAGCGGTCCGGCCTGACCCCTCCCCTAGGGAGGCTGACCCCTCTCCCCCCCTTTCCCGACTAATTTGGAAGTATATTTTTTATTTACTGTCAAAAACACGGTTTTTTAGTTAAAAACAGTGTTTAAATACGCTTTTTAGGCCTTAATAGGCGGTTTCAGTTTCAATAAAATTCAATATTAGACTTAAAAACACTTAAATTATCGAGTTAAAAAAATTTTGTTAAAAAATTGGATCCCCCTGACGGTGACCCCCCTCTAAATTTAAAATCTCGCACCCGGGGTCGACCCCCCTAAAAAGCCAGGGGGTCCGGACCCCCCTGGACCCCCGCCCCAAAAAAATTTTGGCCTTCCGCCCGAGGGTGGACCCCCCCCCCCCAGCGGACCCGACCAAAAACACCTATGGTGATTGACTTTCCGATTTGTTTGGCAAACGTATGAAAATTTATTATTCGCCTAAAAATAGATTATAAAATTACATTTAACAATTAGCATTATAATTTTATTCCAAAATGTATTTTGTAGATTTTTTAGATGTTTTTGGCAAAACAGCCATAATCATGAGGAGAGGCAGAGGGGACTTTTCCTGTCTTCAAAGCATCATTGCTTTGGCCCGTTGTTCTTAACCAGGATTTTTTACAAGAGGATTAAAATTTTGATCGTTTAAATAAGGGTAGTGAGTGAGTGACTGACTACCTAGGGTGGGTAGGGTGTTTGTTTTATTCTTGAAATTTTGAGCATTAATTATTTGCATAACATTCATTGTACTGATTTAGTCCATCGGGCTGCACATTTTGGGGCAAGAAACCGTGGTCCCGTAAGAAAAAGCTGATGTGGCAGGTGGGAACGCTGATCGGGGCTCCAGTGGGAATCGCCGTTATAGCCGGTCTTGCCGTACCCGCCATAATTTTCGGCGTACCCGTTTTTGTCGGAAGAAAGGTAAAACATTGATTATTTTTTTATTTTATTCAAGGTTAAAGGAGCACTGTCACAAATCAAAATCCTATAACGCTCCAACCGGACTGCTCCTTTAATACCAAACCTACCTAACTCAACTTTGGTATTTAGAGTGCTCCACTACAAGGCTACAACATTTTTAAATTTCAGCTGAATCGGTTCAGTATTAAAGGAGCAGTCCGGTTCGGGCGTTATAGGAATTTGATTTGTGACAGTGCTCCTCTAAACTCAAATTTCCGGTAATAGTGAGTTCAAACTTAACCTGCGCACGTTTTTTGTTGTTTATAAGCATTTTAATTGACTTTTTTAATAAGCATCTTAATCCAGGTTTCAGAGATTTTTTGTTGTTTATAAGCATTTTAATCGTTTTCTTTAATAAACATTTTAATCCAGTTTCAGAAATAAATTAAAAGTTAAGGAGAAAAATTAGAGTATAACTTTTTGGGTTAAATTGCTTAGTTTTTCGTCAATCGCTTGCTTTTTTTTGTTTAATGAATTTACGTATTATGCGTTAATGAATGCATTCAAAACTGTGTTCAGGTGTATCAAAGGATGAGGGATCGCCCATCCAAAGCTCGGCGAAGGATGGCCGTGGCGGGAAGTGCTGTCGGTAGTTTTCTAGTCAGTCCAGTCTTGGCAGTTATGGCTGTTGGTAAGTTTTATTTTACATTACATTCATAGGTGAGAAAGGGGGGGGGGGCAGGGTGGGGTCCCCCCCCCCCCCCCCTAGCCTCGAAATTTTGGGACCCCCCAGACGAAAATCTAGGCCCCCCCCCCCTCCCCCCAAATTTCCGAATTTTTTACCCCTGACCCCCTCTGGATTTTGAAATCTGACCCCCCCTCCCCGTCCCCCTCGGGAAAATTTTGGGTACCTTTTTTATACTAAATTTTCTTCCAAAAACGTGAATTTTCATCACATATTCATGCTTTTACACCCTTTTTATACATGAATATGGCTTTTTATTCAATAAAATGTAGTATTATCCTATAAAAAGAACAATTATTAAAGTTATTATGGTTTAAAACTGTTTTGCTTTGGACATCGGACCCCACCTGACCCCCCTCTAGATTTCAAAATTTCGCACCCCGGGTCGACCCTCCCCCCCTAAAAAATTAGGGGGGGATCCGGACCCCCCTGGGACCCCCCTCCTAGAATTCAAAATTTGATTTACCCCGGGTAACCACCCCCCTAGCTTCCCCGACCGTACTCACCTATGATTACATTACATGTTATTCGGCTTTTTGTAATAGAAGATTAATTAGGAGAGTAAAACTTTTTGGTTTTCTTATGTTCTGAAAATAATCTGGTTAATAACATTGGTCAGGGCCATTTAATTAAATCGTTTGTCCTTCCAAGAGAAGGATTTTAGAGGTTTTTACCTGGAAAGTCCATACCAAACCATATAATATTGTGTTATGTGGTTTATTGATTTAAGCACTGATATGAATCTGATAAAAATCAATTTTATCGTTGGTAAAAATAATTAAAAGGCGTTAACATTATTGTATTGGTATTATACAACACTAATTTTTATAGCACCTTCATAATATGATATTATTAATAATTGATTAGTTTTGTTTGTTTCAGGAGTTGGGGTTCCTATAATGTTGGCGTACGTGTACGGTGTGGTCCCTCTGTCTCTGTGCAGAAACGGGAATTGCGGTGTCAGCGCCAACGCCAGCGGGGTTCGGCTGGACATGGACGAAGAGGTTCTAGCTATGACAGGTTATCTTTATCTTCAGCTTTCTTATTAAGCATTAAGATGCTTATCTGTTTCATTGTGGAGATAAATTTGCTGCATTACTAATTTTTTTTCACTGGTAACGAAAATGTTATGTCAGAGAAGCGACAAAGTAAAATACTGTTTATTGTTTATAAGCTATAATCTATAGATTTCTCGTGAGTGCATATTATTATTAGAATTGTTTTTAAATTGAAACAACTTGGATTGCTAACTTAAAAAATTAGGCCAACTTTAATTTCGGCGCCGAAGTTATTTTGATGCGCAAAGTTATTAATGAA
>JASAMX010001906.1:0-27716 GCA_030248175.1 Microlaimidae sp. YZB2_3 | reverse complement strand
ATTAATTAATTGTATTTTTTTATCCTTTTAAACATATAAATGTGTTTTTTTATGTGTTTGAGTATCAAGAACAACGCAATATTCTTGATGTTTTAGTCAAGGATTTTAATAATTCTTTTTTTATCTTAAAACTTGAGAAAAAGTACTGTCATCGAACCAATAATATAATTCTGTAAATGTAGTCGATACGTTTTCAAAACATGTTATAATCCATTATTGTTATTCAGGTAAAAAATCAAGTGGTTTTCGATTTCCGAACTTTGCGTTGCCTTACAATGTATATTCGATTGCCCCCATAACTTAAAATGTAGGTTGGAGCGAGGTCTTTTCGAGAACAATAATAGTATGGGTTTTTGATTCAGGGTTAGATAATTTTTTTCTTAAACAGACCAAGTAGGGTAACTGACTTAAAGTATGCCAGGCCTTAATTTCGCCACCGGCTTTTATTTTTGACATACGTATAATTATGAAATGAACTGCGTATGGCTGCATCGATCGTCATGTCAATCATCTAGCCGTAGCAAAAATATATATTATAACGAAAAATGTGCAACTTCTATATACAAAAGTACGGAAAAGTAGGTCATTATAATGAGCCTCTCCATTTAAATGACACTCTCCATAATAATGGCATAGTAGCCATTTTAATGCGGGAAAATATGCCGTTTACCTACGTCACTTTACACTAAATGCGCGATCATCCCCCAAATATAATAAAATGTTTTTATTGATCCGCGCACATTTGTGCAGTATAACCTAGGCGAATATTTTCCCGCATTAAAATTGCTACTATGCCATTATTATGGAGAGTGTCATTTAAATGGAGGGGCTCATTATAATGGCCTACTTTTCCGTACTTTTGTATATAAGAGTTGCAAATTTTTCGTTATATTATAAATTTTTGGCCATAGCCATACGCAGCTTATTTCATAACTATGTACACGCATAGCAAAAATAACAGCCGGTGGCCGAAATTAAGACCTGCCCCAATTCTAAGTCAGTTATCCGAATGTTTTCAAAAATTTTAACGGTTTCGCTATTATAATGTAAAAGATGAGAATAGAAACCGACCGTTGAGTAGCTTCAAAACGCTAATATTAAACGTAAAAATCTTTCGTAATCCATTAAAAAAATTCTGCAAGGTAAACAAAAAACATTTTTGAAAAGATTTTAATAAAAAAAATCTATATTCATATGACAAAAAGTAATAAGTAGTAGCAAAAAACGAATGTGTGAAACCAATTCGATTAGTACAACTGATTGCAGATATGTAAAGACACATTATGGAGATTGGCGATAAAGCTTTTAGTTGTCAGTCTGTCATAAATAGAGTATGATGGGTTACCAGGTTATCAATCTTATACAGTGTAGGCGTCATAATGTAAATAAATATTTGTCCAGTTCTGTTAACATACTTTATGCTCAGATGTGATTAAAAAATAACTAAAAAAACTGTTCAGAATATATTCATTAAACGGAAAAACCAACGAAAAATTCAAAGGTAAGTCTTATGTCTTATAATTATTGTGAAATCATTTGGAGCTACATAGACGATACACTGCGGAAAGTTCAATGTCAACTGGACTTGTGCAAAGTGTAAAACCTGAAATATTATTAACATTTACATTTAAAAAGTAAGAGTTTCTGTTTCTTTTTTTAACAGATTCTTTTGTGATTTATTTGTAAAATTCAGTTTTAGAACTGTTTTAGTTTAATCCTGGAGTCGAGAAGTTTTAAAATTTTCGTTGCCTAGGTGCGATCAAGGGTGAAAAATTTTTTCGAGTATCCATGACGCTTTTGAAAAAATTGTATGAAAATGATATTTCACGCTAAAAGTATTTGAACAGTTTCAGTAAACTATAAATGATTGTTTATAAAGTCGGCAAAAAAGACTTTGAGGGTATTCGGAGCAATTGTTTTGACCATAGGAAGAAAAATTATTATAAACATTCGCGAAACCGTTCATCTTTTCACTAGTGTGTATCATTATACCGCAACAAAGCTAGGTAATTGGTAATTGTATCGTTAAAACCTCACCATATAGATAGTCGCGATTGTGTCTTGGTGTACGGTATACTCTAAAATTACAACTTAAAAATATAAACGGTTTAACTTATATGTTAATAAAAAGTAAAAAAGAGCGGAACCAGTTTTTTTTAAGTATCTTTATTTCCACATGCTAATTTTTAACAAAATATTTGTTTTGAAAGAAATTTTTTAGTTATGAAAACCCTTCGAATATAGAAAATACTTTATATACTTTATAAATATATTTTTAAATAGTTTTTTCTCCACTGATGTTACATAAAACCAATTTCACATAAAATATGAAAAAAACACATATTTTTACTGTGTTTAAAAAACTTCTTGATTAAAATGCGATTTATGTTAATTCTTCAAAAACTGCACAAAGACAAACGGCGAACTGAAAAACTAGTAAAAAATCAAAATGTGAACACAAAATACAGAAAAAAATTTCGATTATAAATTTTGTTAAGTGTTTTTATTTTATGGTTCGGCGGTGATATCAGCGTTATGTGAGAACGAGAAAGCGTGAAAAGTTTTGTTTGAGAAATGACTCGATTTATTAAATCATATTAAAATGCATAAAAAAGTATTATTTTAATGAAAAAAAACTGTTTTAAAAAATATTACCATGATAAGACCGTTACCAAGGTTTTTCATTAAACGTCGAATACTCGCGAAAAAGATATTCATTCTGACCGTCAGAAATCTATTTCTCTAAGAAGTCAGCTTCGAAACGTTAAAATAATATTTTTGAACAACGTAGAAATAAGTAGATTTATTTTGATAAAAAAAAATCAATGCTGGATTAATGAACGAATTGAAATGTTAATATTCAAAAAAATTTAACTGAAATTAAAATAAAAATAAAGAGTCATTTTGTATGCTTGTAAGGCCTTTTAGCATTTTTTCAGCTGATCCTAACGCCTAACCCGACAGCTATATTAATTTTCAATCTACAACGAACAACAGTTGGTTGTAAAAAATGTATTGAAAAATATCTTGATGCGAATGTACTTAGTATTAAGTTACACTTAGTTAAGTCCAAAAAACGATATTTTCTAGACCAAGACAAGGCGTTATGAAGATTTTACTAGTTTTAAAAAAAAGGTTTAGATTTAAATGATATTGCAAGATTTTTTTGCAAAATTACAGCTAAATAAGACGCACGTAATTTTTTGTCAAAATTACAGTTAAATAAAATGAACGTAATTTTTTTAAAAACTTACAATAATTATTGCATTTAAAAATATTTAACACCGGATTATATTCACTTAAATTGTAAAAATGAATAATATTTTAAATTACTCATTAACCATGGTAAACTTTTTTAATAGCGGTTGCTGCTCAAAAAATCAACCAGAATTGAAGCTTTGAAACTTTTTTATAAATTTTAGGAAATAATCCCAAAAAATTTTGGGACGCATGGTATTACACCTGTAATACATTGGTTAGGAGTTTGAGTTCTCGTACCTTCACGCAACAGTGTACGCGTAATGTTATTTACCAAAACTAAAAACAAAGGTCGAATCGGTCCATTGTATATAAAAAATTTCTTTAATTTTTTCAGCCGCTTCTGTATTTATATTAAATCTTTAAACGCTCTTTTAAAAACCTTTTTGCGCAACAACTCTGGTAACCATTTGTGCTTTTAAATCATTTATGTACCTCATAATCTTAGCCTTGGTATAAATTTTTTAAAACCATAGCCTTGCATGGAATTGTATATACATAAAGTATGCAATAAAAGCACAGCGAGTCGCCATATGATAATTACGTATCTCTGATTATCTTTGCATAATCAGTTTATACTCTTGAAAGCGTGTGTAATTTCGATCGGTCTAATCGCATATGATGTAAAACAAGTAGGAAATAATGCAAATTATCCATTAATGGTGACTCGCGATGTTTACTGCATACTTCAGTATAACCGAGTTCCAGTGCAAGGTGCCTATAAGACAGTCGTTACCAGCTGGGATATTGTTGACTGCAATTAATTTTTTAAATGTATAATTTTGCACTTTCCCAAAAAATACGTAATATTTTAAAATTCAGTGCTTATGCAATTAAATTATTAAGTCGATTGGATCTAAATAAACATATTGAAAACTAATTTATTTTATGACTTGAAACAAAGTTTCGAAAAAAAAGCCTTATATTAAATGGAATAGTATAAAGCTACATAAGTCTAAAAACTAAATGCCAGAAAAGACTGAAACAAGTCTCTTTAAAACCTGTAAATTAATAACAGATTTTGTGAAATTTTCAGAAAAACAAAACCGAATAAAAACAATACGTGTAAAAGCTTTAGTTTGCGTTTTTTAACCATTAATAAAACTTAATTCACATAAATTTCTCTCAAAGTGGATTAACTTTTACATGAGTTAACCAGCTGTAAATACCACAGTATTAGTTAAGTCACACGTCGTCAAAACGATACAAAAAAAGTATAACGCAAGCGTCACAGTAACCATGAAAAATTTTTGTCAAAATAAGTTATCGCATTGCGCATTAAATTTTGTAATTTATCATTATTTTCGTATAAAGCAAAACATACCGCCATATTAACGGCTTTTTAAAATCAAATATCAAGTTCTAAGTCCGAAAAACATTGAAAAATTCGGATTGAATATAAGGCAACTTTTAATTTAACAAATACATTGACAGCTAATTTGTTTTTTGTAATAAAAAGAAACATTAAAGAAAAAGTCGCCTTATATTAAATCTGAATTTTTCAATGTTTTTCGGACTTAGAACTTGATATTTGATTTTAAAAAGCCGTTAATATGGCGGTATGTTTTGCTTTATACGAAAATAATGATAAATTACAAAATTTAATGCGCAATGCGATAACTTATTTTGACAGAAATTTTTCATGGTTACTGTGACGCTTGCGTTATACTTTTTTTGTATCGTTTTGACGACGTGTGACTTAAATAATACTGTGGCATTTACAGTTGGTTAACTCATGTAAAAGTTAATCCACTTTGAAAGAAATTTATGTAAATTAAGTTTTATTAATGGTTAAAAAAGTTTTATTAATGGTTAAAAAACGCAAACTAAAGCTTTTACACGTATTGTTTTTATTCGGTTTTGTTTTTCTGAAAATTTCACAAAATCTGTTATTAATTTACAGGTTTTAAAGAGACTTGTTTCAGTCTTTTCTGGCGTTTAGTTTTTAGACTTATGTAGCTTTATACTATTCCATTTAATATAAGGCTTTTTTTTTCGAAACTTTGTTTCGTCTTTTGCTAGAATTTCCGCCTTTTAATGCACTGAATTCAATGTCATTTATTAAAGATATAAAACATTAAAAAATTTACTCATTTTAAAAGAAACATCATGGTCTCCTCATGATATGAATACAATTATTTTCATATCCAAAACTTAAATGTAATTTTAAGCAGTATACTATACAAAAATTAAGTCTGGGTAACTCCGTAAAATTGTATGGAACCTGAAAGAACCATATAAAATAGTGTGTTTTTCTTCTGTTTTAATTTTTTTAGTTAGACCTGATTTAACCACTTTTTTGGAAATTAGCCTTATTTGGATTTTTGTTTTGTGCTTGATTTTTCTGGATTGATGATTTATTTTTAAACAACAAAACAACACCATTGTAAATGGTTTTTCCAGGTTCCATACAATTTTACGAGGTTACCCAGACCAGTCTTTTCTCGCATTAAATTTTTGGAGTGATTGTAGTTTCATAGTATTCCATATAA
Organism: Microlaimidae sp. YZB2_3; assembly: GCA_030248175.1. NCBI lineage: Eukaryota > Metazoa > Nematoda > Chromadorea > Desmodorida > Microlaimidae > Microlaimidae sp. YZB2_3. Next base: position 21,966 of record JASAMX010001906.1, on the reverse strand, counting down.
AAAAGACTTTTTTTCTGTTTCGATTTTGATAAATTTCCGTCTATTGAAACATTGTATCCCGCAGCGCTCACACGTCACCCAAGATTTATTTCATTTTATTTTTTTAAATATTTTTATTGTTGCCATATGGCTGCTAATTAGTGGTAAGGATATTTTTTCGCTCTTCCCGTTGAAAATTAGTAATTTTTATAAAAAGGTAAGGAATTATAATTTAAACCAAAAAAATAACCAAAAAGAATGTGTATTACTGAATGAAGTTACTTAATGTGTAATTCAGTAAGGAAAAAAAAGTGTCACCAAGTACACCAGTACCTAATGCGTAACTTAGAAAAAAAATGTCGTTTTTCACATGAACAGAGGTTTAACTACGGGCAATAGAGCATATACGAGAATAAAATTCAGGTGAGGCGGCAATTTAGCATCTACGTGCAAAAAATCAGCTCCAAATATTTACCAGAGGGAAATTTTTTGGGGGGACCCCAAAAAAAAAACAAAAAAAAGTTAAGCAAATTAAGCTTATTAGTATGAAATTCAGGTATGTTTAGCAAAAGTTTTGAGACTTTTAATATCAGAAAAATATGGGTAATATTTTAGTTATGTAAAATGTTTAGATTTTTAATTGGCTAAAAACTATTAAAGGTTTTGTTAATTTTTGATGACGCCATCAACAACGGTTAACCGCGCAGTGACTTAACCCATTTAATATAAGGAAAAGAGCGCTCCGTGCTCTTCCCTGATAGAATTGCGTATTTTAGTTACGTTAAAATTTTTATTGTAATTTGAATTGATTTTTCAAGTTTTTTCGTTTAAAAATTTTAAAACTTCTTAAAGAAAACTTCGCAAAAAAAATATTTTTATGGTGAAACGGCAAGCGAATTGAATTATGTAGTTCGTAAAATAATTGCTTTCGTTGAGTACTATTCAAAATTTTAGTGATGGGCAGTTCGGTTCCAGGTTTCGATGTGGGCAAAATTTGAAAAATTCCGGTTCCGGTTCCTGTTCCGGATTTTTGGAAAATCTCAATTCCGGTTTTGGTATCGGTTCCAGTGTTCCGGGTGTTTCACAGTTTATTAGGAAATTCCGGTTTCGGGTTCCGGATGTTCCGGGAAAAATTTGGAAATTCGGTTCCGTTTCCTGTTCTGGATTTTCGGAAAATCTCAATTCCGGGTCCGGTTCCTGTTCCGGATATTTGGAAAATATCAATTTCAGTTCTGGTTCCGGTTCCGGTGTTCTGGGGGTTTCGCAGTTTTATAGGCAGTTCTGGTTCCGGGTTCCGGATGTTACGGACAAAATTTAAAACTCCGGTTCCGGTTCCTGTTCCGGAGATTTTTAAAAATGTCAATTCCGTTTCGGGTTTCGGTTCCGGTGTTCTGGGGGTTCCGCAGTTACGCCCATCACTAAAAGTTTGCATTAAAAGTTTAAAAGTAAAAAAATAACCAAAAAGTGCTTACCATGAGAGTCTTAAGATAGCTTCTGCCAGTGATTTTTTTTATTCCGATTAATTTTTATAAATTATAATGACCGATGATATAAAGAAAAAATAGAATTAAAACCATAGGAAAATTATAATTTATAAAAAATGAATCGGAATAAAAAATCACTGCAGAAGCTATCTTAAGACTCCATATGGTAAGCACTTTTTGGTTATTTTTTTACTTTTAAAATTTTAATGCAAACTTTTAGTGATGGGCGTAACTGCAGAACCAGAACACGAACCGAAACCCAAAACGGATTGACATTTTAAAAATCTCCGGATGATAAATAAAACAATCAGGGAAGAGCGCAGAGCGCTCTTTCCCTTATATTAAATGGGTTAAGTCACTGCGCGGTTAACCGTTGTTGATGGCGTCATCGAAATCAACAAAACCTTTAATAGTTTTTTAGCCAATTAAAAATCTAAACATTTTACATAACTAAAATATTACCCATATTTTTCTGATATTAAAAACCTAAAAACTTTTGCTAAACATACCTGAATTTCATACTAATAAGCTTAATTTGCTTAACTTTTTTTTGTTTGTTTTTTTTTGGGGTCCCCCAAAAATTTTTCCCTGTGGTAAATATTTGGAGCTGATTTTTTGCACGTAGATGCTAAATTGCCGCCTCACCTGAATTTTATTCTCGTATATGCTCTATTGCCCGTAGTTAAACCTCTGTTCATGTGAAAAATGACCATTTTTTTCTAAGTTACGCATTAGGTACTGGGGTACTTGTGTAACACTTTTTTTCCTTACTGAATTACATATTAAGTAACTTCATTCAGTAATACACATTCTCTTGTGGTTATTTTTTTGGTTTAAATTATAATTCCTTACCTTTTTATAAAAATTACTAATTTTCAACGGGAAGAGCGAAAAAATATCCTTACCACTAATTAGCAGCCATATGGCAACAATAAAAATATTTAAAAAAATAAAATGAAATAAATCTTGGGTGACGTGTGAGCGCTGCGGGATACAATGTTTCAAAGACGGAAATTTATCAAAATCGAAACAGAAAAAAGTCTTTTTTTATATGGAATACTATGAAGCTACAATCACTCCAAAAATTTAATGCGAGAAAAGACTGGTCTGGGTAACCTCGTAAAATTGTATGGAACCTGGAAAAACCATTTACAATGGTGTGGTTTTGTTGTTTAAAAATAAACCATCAATCCAGAAAAATCAAGCACAAAACAAAAGTCCAAATAAAGCTAATTTCCAAAAAAGTGGTTAAATCAGGTCTAACTAAAAAAATTTAAACAGAAGAAAAACACACTATTTTATATGGTTCTTTCAGGTTCCATACAATTTTACGGAGTTACCCAGAGTTAATTTTTGTATAGTATACTGCTTAAAATTACATTGAAGTTTTGGATATGAAAATAATTGTATTCATATCATGAGGAGACCATGACGTTTCTTTTAAAATGAGTAAATTTTTTAATGTTTTATATCTTTAATAAATGACATTGAATTCAATGCATTAAAAGGCGGAAATTCTAGCAAAAGACGAAACAAAGTTTCGAAAAAAAAGCCTTATATTAAATGGAATAGTATAAAGCTACATAAGTCTAAAAACTAAATGCCAGAAAAGACTGAAACAAGTCTCTTTAAAACCTGTAAATTAATAACAGATTTTGTGAAATTTTTAGAAAAACAAAACCGAATAAAAACAATACGTGTAAAAGCTTTAGTTTGCGTTTTTTAACCATTAATAAAACTTAATTCACATAAATTTCTCTCAAAGTGGATTAACTTTTACATGAGTTAACCAGCTGTAAATACCATAGTATTAGTTAAGTCACACGTCGTCAAAACGATACAAAAAAAGTATAACGCAAGCGTCACAGTAACCATGAAAAATTTCTGTCAAAATAAGTTATCGCATTGCACATTAAATTTTGTAATTTATCATTATTTTCGTATAAAGCAAAACATACCGCCATATTAACGGCTTTTTAAAATCAAATATCAAGTTCTAAGTCCGAAAAACATTGAAAAATTCAGATTTAATATAAGGCGACTTTTTCTTTAATGTTTCTATTTATTACATAAAACAAATTAGCTGTCAATGGATTTGTTAAATTAAAAGTCGCCTTATATTAAATCTGAATTTTTCAATGTTTTTCGGACTTAGAACTTGATATTTGATTTTAAAAAGCCGTTAATATGGCGGTATGTTTTGCTTTATACGAAAATAATGATAAATTACAAAATTTAATGCGCAATGCGATAACTTATTTTGACAGAAATTTTTCATGGTTACTGTGACGCTTGCGTTATACTTTTTTGTATCGTTTTGACGACGTGTGACTTAACTAATACTGTGGTATTTACAGCTGGTTAACTCATGTAAAAGTTAATCCACTTTGAGAGAAATTTATGTGAATTAAGTTTTATTAATGGTTAAAAAACGCAAACTAAAGCTTTTACACGTATTGTTTTTATTCGGTTTTGTTTTTCTAAAAATTTCACAAAATTTGTTATTAATTTACAGGTTTTAAAGAGACTTGTTTCAGTCTTTTCTGGCATTTAGTTTTTAGACTTATGTAGCTTTATACTATTCCATTTAATATAAGGCTTTTTTTCGAAACTTTGTTTTGTCTTTTGCTATTGAAGTTTGCAAACATCACGTGGAAAAAAACTCATCTGAAGATTTGTGGAAAAAACTCTCATCTGGGACCTATTTCATAAAAATTGCATGTATAAATTTACCGCTATAAATTAATGAACGCATATTTTTCTTTTGTATTTTTAATTAAAAAGTATATGAATAAAATTGCGTTTAGAATTTTAGAAATTACATGTCTGTAAATTCCGCAAATTCCACAGTTACGTACGTACTTTTTAATTAATAAAATAAGAAGAAATTAAATGCGTTTATTAATTTACAATTACAGAAATCTTTATGAAATAGGCCCCGGGGATTTTAAGTTCGCAGTTTTTTTCAGTTCGAAGTTTGCAAAGTAAAAAAATTTTAAACGCAAAATGCACAGATGAAATTTTTCTATATAATACTGTCGAATAAATCAAATTATATCAAATATTGCGTGTTTCAACATGTAAAATAATTTATACGTGGGATTTAACAAAAAAACATTGAATATTTAACAACATTACGTGGAAAAAACCTCATCAAAGAGTTTTACGATTGCAGTTTTTTGTTTGATTGCCACCAGTGTTACCAGGACTTTACTATAAATATATATTCAATTTAAAATTAACTATTGGACTTATACCTACTTAACTACTTATGATTAAACTACCCAGTTAAAAAAATTGAAGTAGTTAACTACATACTTATGATCGACTACTTTTTTTAATTAACGACTACTTAACTACCTACTTATACCAAAAGTGGATAATACGATGATTCGGTACAAAGGTGTGACACTCGTGTTTAACAAACGCGGCCATGCGAAGAACAACCAGCGGACGAATGGTAAGTCATTGTGATGGTTGTGCTGATTGTGGACCGGACGGGTGTCATCGTGACGGACGGGTGTCATCGTGACGGACGGGTGTCATCGTGACGGACGGGTGTCATCGTGACGAACGGTGTCATCGTGACGGACGGGTGTCATCGTGACGGACGGGTGTCATCGTGACGGACGGGTGTCATCGTGACGGACGGGTGTCACGATAAATAGTTTGAAAACCATGTTTCTAAAGATATTTATTTAATCTTCTTGGCTGGCTTCCAAATACTTAGCTCAGCATTCTCAAGAAAATAATATAGATGTAATGCATAAATAAAAAGAATATGCTTAAAGTGAGGGCATAAGTCACTTAGTTTTAAAGAAATGTAGTTTGACATAATCATTTGCTTTTTTTAAACATCTTTTAAGGTTTTAATGGGTTTTTTCTACACTTATTCAGGTGTTATTTTGAGTAACGAGCGAAGGGGGATAAATGTTTATTGCATGTATTTAATGAGCCTTCTTCCTTTTCTTCAAAAAAAAAAAATAATAAAGTGGTAAATAAAAAAAATCCCCCAAAAAATCCCTCAAAAAAAATCTCTTAAAACAAAATGACAAAAGATTAAGAAATAAATCGTTGAAAACCTTGAATATATTTTATATTTTACAAATTAAAGGATTGTAAAGAACACAACAAACGCATGTTTTGTAATTTTTTAAAATAAAAATACAATAAAACTGAACACAAACTAATACATTTTTTATAAAAAATACTGCAGATTTGTCGACATTTTAAAACTAAAATAAAGTTCAGTTTACATTATTTTGAAAAATTCCCCAAAACACCCAAGGAAAGTAAAAATTTTGCCTGAAAACATCGGTGGTTGCAAACAGCCGTTTATATTGCGCTTTTAGGCGAACTTAATCATAATTACGGAGCGCAGTGGGTGGTCTTTGGATACGCATTTGAGGGTCCTAAGTTCGAACCCCTCAGAAACATAAACATTAATGTTTAATTTCATTTCTTTATCTTAATAAATGAAAAAAAAAACGAATGAAAATAACAAATACCACTTATTTTAAAGAAACTACAATTGTGCACATTTGCATGTCATACATATCCTTTTGCTTCTTTCACGTATCATTTTAAAACTAAACTGAAAATTTTTTTTTGTTCTTGGTTTTTTTTTAAACAGTCCTTTTAAGAAATTGTGACCATATTTTTCATATTTTTTAATTTATTTTATGACAAATTAATACAAATGTAACTTTTTAATTTGTTTTCGCGGTTTTTTTTATTAAAAGAGCTTAAACTTGTTTTTTTAAAATTATTTAAGTTTGTATGAATGTGATTTTATACTAGCATAATAATATATTTGTGTTATTTATTCTGGTTTTCACGCAGCATATGTTTTTTGTCACTTATTCGAGTTTTAAAAAAGGTACGGTATTAAATTGAAAAAGTTTTTAAAAGTCAGCCAGCTAGACAAAGTATGTTTAGAAACATGGTTTTCAAAGCATTTATCGTGACACCCGTTCGTCACGATGACACCCGTCCGTCACGATGACACCCGTCCGTCACGATGACACCCGTCCGTCACGATGACACCCGTCCGTCAAGATGACACCCGTCCGTCACGATGACACCCGTCCGTCACGATGACACCCGTCCGTCACGATGACACCCGTCCGTCCGCTGGTTGTCTTTCGCATGGCCGCGTTTGTTAAAACGAGTGTCACACCTTTGTCCCGGATTATCGTATTATCCACCTTTGAAGATTCTAGCAAAAGACGAAACAAAGTTTCGAAAAAAAAGCCTTATATTAAATGGAATTGTATAAAGCTACATAAATCTAAAAACTAAATGCCAGAAAAGACTGAAACAAGTCTCTTTAAAACCTGTAAATTAATAACAGATTTTGTGAAATTTTCAAAAAAACAAAACCGAATAAAAACAATACGTGTAAAAGCTTTAGTTTGCGTTTTTAAACATTAATAAAACTTAATTTTCATAAATTTGTCTCAAAGTGGATTAAGTCCTACATGAGTTAACCAGCTGTAAAGACCACAGTATTAGTTAAGTCACACGTCGTCAAAACGATACAATAAAAAGTATAACGCAAGCTTCACAGTAACCATGAAAAATTTCTGTCAAAATAAGTTATCGCATTGCGCATTAAATTTTTCATTATTTTCGTATAAAGCAAAAAATACCGCAATATTAATGACTTTTTAAAACGAAATATCAAGTTCTAAGTCCGAAAAACATTGAAAAATTCAGATTTAATATAAGGCGAAGTGAATAGCAGATAGCTGATAACGGATAGCAGTTTAGCTGATATTACGTTCACACTGGAATTGCCTCATAGCGGATAACTGATAGCAAATAGCGGATAACCGTTCACACCGGAGTAAAATAACCTCTGATAGCGGATAGCAGATAGCTGATAGCGGATAGTACGTTCACACCGGAATTGCCGCTACAAAAATTTTTTCCGTTTTTTTTCGTTTTTCTCATATAACTGCGAACGCTGGCAAAATAGTACACAAGCGCAAACATTCTTGGAAAAAAAAACTTTGTTTTTTTGGTTTTGTCTAAAATTGTTTGTAATAAGTAAATAATATTTTTTATAATAAAGAATTGAACGAAATTTTTGATTTTCTTCGTAAATTAATTTTTTAAAATGCTTATTAGTGATGTTCCTACCTTCCAATATAAAGCTCCGGAACTCTGGATATTTAGAGCGAAGGAAACTCCAGAGCTCCAGCGCTCCGCCCCTTAAATAAGCAATTTGAGGCTTAAGCTTGAAATGCATTTTAAATTACTTTATTTTTATTTGTAGGACTATTTTTACTAATTAAAATAAGTTTTGGAAAAAATTTAATTTGCAAAAAAATTTTGACAAAATAATATATTGCATCACTTTTTAATCATTCATAAAATTAGTACAAAAAAGGGCGGAGCTCTGGAGCTCCTGACCTCCGGAATAATTGCAATTTTTAACGCACAGTCAGCCAACCTATCATTTCGACTTATTTTGTCGTATATTTTTATTAACAAAATGATCTGAGTGCTAATTTTTTGAGTGAGAGAACCTGTTTTATTAAGTTCGCAAAAAAAAAGTATTTAATTAGTATTTTATAAATATTTTAGTATTCGAATACTCCAAAATATTTCATACTTTTTAAAAAATTTAATAAAATACCAATAAAATACCAACCTTTTCAAAATAGTATCGATACTTTTAAATAAATACTTACCCCTAAAAAAGTAGTATTTATTTAGTATTGAAATACTAATTAAATATACAAGTAGCCCGTGTCAGCCATACGGCTGACAAATAATTTTTCCCGCATTTTTTATATTCATTTACTAATATTTTTTTTAAAATTCAACCTTTTTATGACCTTCTCGTCACTGTAAGCTTTACAGTGATACCTTAGTTACCCACTATAATTTCAGTTGGGGAGAAGGGTCTTTCCCTCTTTTGGTGAAAATATGTTGTCCAGCATAAATATGTCCGTGTATAGATTTTTACTAATTTTAACCACATTATGATGCTCCCTAAACTATAAGGCTTCCCATAATATCTCATTTATCCTAATTTTTTCTGTGGTTGAGGAGGAAGGTTCTTCCATCTTTGGTAAAAATATGTTGTCCAATATAAACATGTCCATGTTATTTTTTTAAAATTTTAACCCATTTATGACATTCTCCAGACTGTAAACTTTGCAATGATACCTCATTTGTCCTAATACGTTTTGTGGTTGAAGAGAAGAGTTCTCCTTTTTGGTGAAAATGCGTTGTCCAGCATAAAGATGTCCTTGTTATTTATTTTTTGAAAAATTCAACCCTTTTATGACATTCCTTGAAACTTAAGCTTTGCAATGATATCTCATTTAGCCCAATCCCATTTGTGGTTGGTGAGCACGGTAATTCCCTTCTTTAGTAAAAAAAACGTTGTCCAGTATAAAGATGTCCATGTTCATTTTTCCAAAAACATGATATTCTGGCTTCCCATCGGCGAATTACTCTTACCAATAATTTTGAACCAATTTGAAGATAATTTTTTTTTTAACTTTCAAGGTCCATAGGGACAATTTTTGGGAAAATGTGTTGTCCAACCAAAAGGTGTCCATGCAATTTTTTTAATTTCAACCCCGTTACGACATTTCCCTGTCTGTAAGCTTTGCAATGATATCTTTTTTAGCCCAATGCTTTTGCCGGTTGGGGAGGAAGGTCGTTCCTCTTTTTAGTGAAAAAACGTTGTTTGTCCAGCATTAAGATGTCCATCTTAATAAAAAACATAACATTTTGTATTTAAATTGGCTAATTACTCTTATCATTAAATTGGCTAATTACTCTTATTTATTTGCCGTACCGCAATTGTTTGCACACCGAAAAGTTTGTTAGATGCGTAAACTATTAAAATGTACAGGAATATAATCAAAGTTTGGTGTTAATATCAGCCGAAAATGAGATATCATTATTTCTAACATTCATTCTGGCACAGATTTTTCTATTTTTTAAGATTTTTCTTATAAAGTGATAATGCTGCTGTGAACCCATACGATTTTTTATTTTTCACGCCTGTCAAATAAGCTAAAAAATTAAAAGAAAAAAACGGCTATTTAAAAAAGGCATATTTTTTTTGATTTGATTTTAAAATCAGCAGTAAATCATTAGGAATTTCGCGGAAAAATCAAAATAACTATTTAATATTGTCGTATCCTTGTTTTGTAACGAATAGTCTTATTCATTTATTTCTAGTTGAAATCGAAATTTAAGCTTTTGGCTATCTCATTTGTTTTTTTTTCATATCGACTAAGTTTCATTATATCTCGGTAAAGACGGCTGCGGAACCCGCCTCTGGAAGACTGGAGACAGGTAGGATGCAGGTAAAACTGCCTCGGAGGCAGCATGGAGGCAGGTAGGAGGCAGGTAGGAGGCAGAGTGGAGGCAGGTAAAACTGCCTCGGAGACAAGTAGGAGGCAGGTAAAACTGCCTCAGAGACAGGTAAGAGGCAGGTGACCCTGCCTCCTATGTTGAAGCATATACACGTTAGGAAGCAGGTTAGTAGGAGGCAGCTAAAACTGCATCGGAGGCAGGTAGGAGGCAGGGTGGAGGCAGGTAGTAGGCAGCAAAATTTCCGATGGAGGCAGGTAAAAACAGTTTTTCTCGATTCTGGCACCCCGTCCTTACCGGGATATGCAAATTTCAAATATTAAGGATATGTACGTCTCCTAAACTTTTATTCCATTAATGCGCAAACGTTTTGTACATATTTCAAATCGGAGAGCGGCACCGTGCAAAACAGTCAACATTTCAGAAAATTTCGACGTGCGATTTTGATCGATTAGGAGTGAATATTCAATATGCGAAATTCCGATCGTTTTTAGTGTAAAAATAATGCGATTTGAACGGTGTTTGTAAACTTTTTCAAAAAAAACTCGTTTTTTAATCGAATAGTTACCGTATCTATTTGTTAATCATCGTTTTTAAAACAACTTTTGACGCGCCTGTTTTATGAAGAATGAGCCTCTCAGCTGAAGTAAACAGCTGAACAGTAATTAGAATTTTCACAAAAGTTTTTTATTTAAGCCACAATTTGTGACGAATGGTCTGATTTACTGTTCGTTCAATATTAAAAATACCTGTGTGCGGTTTGAATAAAGATATTATAAAAAGAGCCATTATTTAATCGCAAAATTAAAATTATCCAATATCGATCTTTTTATACAGGCAATCAAACGAATTGCCTATTGATCTGGTTATTTAACGTCTAGACGGACGATGTTTTTTTACAAGTCGTCGTTTACTACGGCAAAATAAGCCACAATGAGTATAAAATATATGCGACTGTGACTCATTTTAAATTTCAACAAGAACTCTTATTAACTACAGAATAAGTCAGAGTCCTGTGTATTTTGTACTGACTGTGACTTATTTTGCTGTAGTGTAGACAAAATTAAGTGCCGGAAAGGCGGCATGGGAGGTCTTTCCTTAAATCCTTTTTTTTTCTGTCGAGAAAATAGACGAGTTGTTTTTTTTGCCCGTCGCGGTAGTAAACTAGATTTTGTTTAGTGTTCGGACTACGGTAGATCAAAAAATTTATGTAAAAAATATTTAGTTTTTTTATTCATTTAAAAACATATCTTAAGAAAGTACAAAATTACAAAATACATCGAAAAGGGCATAATTTTTTTGGAATTCTAATGTGTATTTTTCGTTGCGAACTAAATTTAGAAACTATAAAGTAGAACAGATAAAACATCTTAGCTTTCTTTCATTCGAATGGCATTTCAGATATCATCGAAATTAACGGGGTTTAAAAGAGATACTCTTCAAAAATTTTATTTCACCCGATTAAAATTAAGAGTTAAGTTATTGCTTTTTTGAATAGAAGTTTATTGTGGTTAATAATTTTGTGAATTTATTTGTTAGTGTTTTTGTGGAGGTTTTTATAAGGGGTAGTTGTTTTAAATGATGTTATAGATGGTATATTGTTGAGTTTTTTTTGAAGTTTAGTTATGTTATTTTTATAAATGGATTTTGATATTGTATTTTTATATGGTGATTTTTGATGTTGTGTTTTGTGTGTGTTTTCGATTTGATATGTAGTTTGGATTTGGTAGTTTGGAGAGTATATTTTATTTGATTTGATATGGTGGAGGGGTGGTGAGATGTTTTTTGCTTTATTGGAGATTTTTGTGCTCTATGCTCCCCTGCTCCTACCTGCTCCGATGTTTGAGCGTTCCTACTATGAGCGAGCCGATTCTTAGCCCAACATTTTTTTAATTAGAGCTATGTATCGCTTTTATGGGATATTTATTATTTATATTTTGATTTTTTACTCTTTTTTCTGAGTCTTTTTTATTGAGATTTTTTAGCTTATTTTCTGTTTTTTTGATTGGGTTTGATAGGTCATTCATGAGAGTATAAGATGTGCTATCTTGTTTATCAAATATACAGTTTTCGGCTATGTGCAAGTATTTTTTACTATTAGTAGAATTGCATCTTCTTTTCGGCAAGCCATTTTCTCGAGCGATATGTTGTGCCATTCGTTTTTCTACATGTTTAATTTTTGATGGAGACATCTCTTTTTGGAGCAGGAGGGGTTATTTCGGTTGTCAATAGGCACCGTTGGGTGATCGGTTTAAGTTATTTTTCTTGCGTGTTATAGCTTTATCTGAGTATAGCTTTATTTAAAAAAAATTTAAATGCATCTACTTTTTGGAGCGGAGGGTTTATTTTAGGGTTGAAGATAGCACGTTGGGTGATCGGTTTAAAGTTATTTTAGCTTAGGTTTAGCTTTATATGAGTAAAATGACTTTATTTAAAAATTTGATGCCATCTACTTTTTTTTGATGGGTGGGGGTACATTCCAGGTAGTAAATAGGTGTATGATGCTTTGTGATGATATGTTATATATAGTTTATTTAGTGGAAGCATGAAAATAGCAATAGGGATCAACTGGGGCAGAATTATTGCTAATGCGGGGGCCGGAGCCCGGGTAGAGAAATTTTGATTTGCCGGGGCCGGGGCCCAAGCCGGGGTAGAAAATTTTGCCCCGGCCGGTGCAGGGGCGGGGGCCGGGGCAGGCTAAAAAATTAGCAGAGTTTGTATTTTTGGTTTGTTTTTTTTTTCAAAAATTCTATACTGGTAATTATTTGCTGAAATTAATAGTCACATTTTAGAATTTAAGCTCTTGTGTAAGTAGAAAAACTTATTTTTCTAATACAAAAATTTTTTTCCAGAAGAACAAAAAAATATTTGAATATTTCGATTTTTTTAGACCTAAATTACTATTATATTCAGTATACACTACGGTTGTAAAAAGTAATGATTTTTGATTATTTTCAGAAAAAGTAAAAAGTAATTTTAAAAAAATTTTTATTTATGTAAAGTAAGAATAAAAGTAATTTGTGATATTTTAATTTAAGTAAAGTAAAAATAAAAGAAACGGCCGAAATTTTATTTAAGTAAAGTAAAAGTAAGACCTATTTTTTAAGTAAAAGTAAAAGTAAAATTATAATAAAAAAGGCAGAAATTTGTGGCAACTTGAGCAAAACGTCAATTTGTGGAGCTCCAGAGCCCCGTTCTAAACTGTTTCGCTCATTTATGCATAAATTTTCATTTTAATTTTTTTAGTCTAAGTACAGTAAATGGCGTTTAGCGTGTTAGCGGCTTAAAAAACTTTTTTCTGAGACTCATTTTACAACAAGCTCATAGGAAGTCAACTTTTTGAAATTACTTAAATTTTACTTAAATTAATTTAAGTATTTGTAGGAAAAAACCTGAGTAAGAGTAAAAGTAAAAGTAAGTGAAAGTTAACCCTTTGGTATTCAGATTTCGCTTAAAATCCACAGAAAGGATTTCATGCTACTGCTGCTCAATGTTAATTTCTTAGTCAACGATCGTCGAGAGCTACAGAGTTTCACACAATGCAGCACTGACGAAATGAATATCTTTGGCAGATTTGTAGCAGTTTAGGGACGAAACCGAGGTTAAAAGTGAATAAAGAAATAGAACTTTTAGTAGTAAATAATTTTATACTAAATATTAAAAATATATTCAATTTTAAGCAATATTATACTAATGCTCACTAACTCATCCCAAGGTGTTAAAAGTGAAGTAAAAGTAAATGTAACTTTTTACAACAGTAGTATACTTTACGTAAATATTAAAAATATATTCAAGTTTAAAGCAATATTATACTTAATGCCACTAACCATTCTTATAACTTTTATAGAATGCTCTATAAATAGAGCAGGAGTTAAAACATCACTTCACTTCATCACATCACGTCATCTTTTTTAGAACTTCACTTACATGCCTCTATTCAACATTTTTCAGTCTAACATACAGGAGGGATTAAAACGCACCTTTTCATTTTAAATTGTTGGAACATTTTTAAAGATTTATTACCACTTTTTTAAATTAAAAAAATACTTTTTAAATTGTAAAATTATTGCGAGTACAAGCGACTATGTTCGCTTTCTAGCTTGTTTAAAATTGTTAGTTTTAGTCATTTTAATCCGCTTACTTATTTTTTAGCCAAAAATCATAAAGTCAGTGTCACGTGAACTTTTGCAATGAAATTGTTTTTTTTTGAGCTTAGCTTGTTTTTTTTTGCACTACTTTTTTTTTTTGCGGATTTATCAAAAACATATGGCCCAAGAATTTTCAATTATACATAAGTTTTTGAATAAAATTGTGCAAGAAAAAACGCCACATTTCTAACGCACGCGAATTTCTGCTGTCAATACCCGTTTTTTGGAAGCGCATTTCACGAAAAATTGGAAGAAAAGTTCCCATATGCACTGCAAAACACTAACACTGTGTTACAAATTGCGTTAAAAATTAATTTAAAAAACAACAACAATGCGCCTATGAAATAGAAGCAAATGGCGGGTTTTTAGTATTCAAGTCGCACAAATTGGAATTTTCAGCAAATTTTTTGTTTAAAAATTAGGTTTTCACCATTTTTGGATTATATATGCTTACTTTTATTAAAAATACAATTATAAAAACCTTAAAAGTCTATAACTTTTGCAAGAAAACTCTGAATCGGGTGGTACACCTTTAAGACTGTGTCCAATATTTAATATCGTTAATTTTAGACACGTATTAATTGATTTTTTAAGCAAATTTTATTCGAAAACTTTTTCCAAATTAAATAAAAACAGTTCATATTAATTTCTTGTTTAAAAAATTCAAGTTTGGTGTCTTTTGGGCTGTATAAAAATAGTAAACTCAGTAAAAAAAAGTGGACTGACTCCACAGGGTTTTCCTGTGAAAACAAGAGGACCCAGTCCGAATAGACCCTACACAGAATTTACAAATACCTGTGTAGTTTCAGCAATAAATTTAAAAAGGCTAAATTAAACTTGAATTTTTTTAATTTAAAAAAATGTTTTAGCATCACTTAATTTTAAGAAGGTTTCAATAACACCTAAAATTAAAAGTAAGAAAATAATATAATTAAAACAAATGTCCAGTTGTACGATAAACTTTCATAGAAAAACTCACACATCAGCGAATTTAATAGGAATTATTATCGATTGCTGCTAAATTTTTGTACGCGGCGATTTTTATAAATATGTTAGAAAAACGATAAACATGTTAGAAAAACGAATTTGGTGCACAACATATCGCTTTTCGAGAAAATTTTTGTTGCTTGTGCCGAAAATGAAGATGTGCATTATTTCTCTTTTTAATTTAGTTAAAAAATTTACTGTGCACATAGCCGAAAATTCTCTTGGGTTGTATATTTTTGATAAACAATGATATTATAATATTTATTGTATACGTCTCATGAATGGACTTCTATTGTCAAACCGTAATCTTGTAAATAAAATCTACAAAATGGTTTTTAATGCTAAAAAAGTCTTCAAATTTTTAAAATATTGACTCATGATTAAAATACAGGTTAAATAAAATCTTAAAATATAAATAATAAATATCCTCATATTAAAGCGATTACATTAGCTCTTTAAATAAAATTTTATATATTTATCACTGTCTAAAATTGTAAAAACTGCTTTAAAATTTGTATTCTTAGGGGTCCTTACGCCGGTTCGCCCCAATTGATTTGACAGCTAAATTGCCCGGGCCGGGGCCGGGGTAGAGAAAATTGCGTTTGCCGGGGCCGGGGTAGAAAAAAAGTGCCGGGGCAAGCCGGGGCAAGCCGGGGCTGGGGCCCCGGTCGATCACTACTAGCAACACTACGTAAACAACAATTATAAGGTTAAAAGTACTGATCGCTAAAACAATATATATTATATTTGTAAATAAATTTTTATTTTATAACAAGAAGAGATGATTTTTATATAAATCGGCAATATAGCCATAACAAGTTGATATACCTTTGTTTTATAAAGTAGTTTCTACTTTGATTCCAAACCAATATTTTGTTTCCAAAATATTGGTTACCTATTGCAAAACTTAACCTCCGCTTACGTTTTAGGTTGTAAAATAGGCAACCGTTGGGTGAATCGGTTTAAAACAGTTATTTTTGACATTAGCGTGTAATAGCATTAATATGAGTATAAAGATGACGGTGTTTAAAAAAACTTTTGAAAATGACCATCTACAATTTTTGAAGCAGGAGGGGGGAGGGACAATCGGGTCAATCGGTTTAAAACAGTTATTTTTGACATCAGCGTGTCGAGAGCTTTAATATGAGTATAAACATGATGGTGTTTAAAAAAACTTTTGAAAATGACCATCTAACAATTTTTGGAGCAGCAGGGGGGTACATTTCAGTTTGTAAAATACGCAACCGTTGGCTGAATCGGTTTAAAACAGTTATTTTTGACATTAGCGTGTTCGAGACCTTTAATATGAGTATAAACATGACAGTATTTAAACAAAATTTTGAAAATGACTATCTAACAATTTTTTCGGGCGAGGTGGGGTGGGGGGTGGGGGCACATTTCAGGTCGTAAAATAGGTAACCATTGGGTGAATATGGTTTAAAACAGGTATTTTTGACTCAGCGTGTCGAGAGCTTTAATATGAGTATAAACATGAGAGTGTTTAAAAAACTTTTGAAAATGACCATCAAACATTTTTTTTTTGGGAGGGGGGGCTACATTCCGTGTTGTGAAAAAGGTAACCGTTGGGTCAATCAAACAGTTATTTTTGATATCAGTGTGTCGAGAGCTTTAATGTGAGTATAAACATGACGGTGTTTAAAAACAAACATTTGAAAATGTCTATCTAACAATTTTTGTAACATTAGGGAAGAAAGTACATTTTCGGGTTAAAACAGTTATTTTTGGCATCAGCCTGTTGAGAGCTTTAATATGAGATGAGTATGAATACGAAAGTATTTAAATAAAATTTTAAAAATGACCATCTAACAATTTTTTTGTCAGGGTGGGGAAGGGACATCCAGGTTGTAAAATAGGTAACCGTTTGGTGAATTGGGTTAAAACAGTTGATTTTGACATCAACGGGTCAAGAGCTTCAATACAAATATGAATACGACGGTATTTAATTAAAATTTTTCTAACAAACAATTAGGAAGGGGTTCATTCCAGGTTGTTCCGGAAGATTTTTTCATACTGATCCCAAGGCGTTCAGTAGTTATAAGAGCTCAATCTCAAAAAATTTTCTAAATTACCCTAATATCTCCAAAAAAGTAGAAAATAATCATAATCAAAATAATAATTCCACATCTGACTATTTACCGGAAAACGCCTCTACAGCATACAAGTTTTTTCTGCTTAACCCAACGGAAATAATAATCATGCTCAAAAATAATGTTCGAAAGTTTAACTTATTAAGTCAATAACTAGTTTAAAATGCTTTATCTACCAAATTCACCATGGGCCATTCCATATTATTTTATTGTGCCATGACAAATTTTGTTTTAAAAAGCACAAAGACAAGAACTGCTCTCTTTTATTGTGTCAAAAATTCGGTGTATTACCCAAATATTTCAGGATAATACTACATTTTATTAAATAAAAAGCGATATTCTGGTGTAAAAAGGGTGTAAAAACATGAATATGGAATATGTGTTAAAACCCACTGACGTTAAATCATTTTACTGACGTTAAACATCTCGTCTTCTACATCTGGTTTTTGCCCGCTTATGTTAGAAATGAGTTCAACCAGAACAAATCAAATCGCCTGGCCAAAAGCGGAGACTGCGGCTCTGCAGCAGAAGTTGGCGGATGTGAAGCAGAAGCTCGACCAGTTGAAGGTGGCACGGGCTTCTGGTGTTGATGTTGAGCTGGTCTCAACAGTGTTTGAAAAAGTATTTAATGGTTTTAATACCTATGATGGACAGTTACTTCAAGCGCATGGAGTTCCTAATAGAACGTGAGACTATGCTGGTTGTTTCTGGCCCTCCGGAGAATGATAGCAGAGAAAAGGAAAAGGAAAACGTGGCTAAGTTATTAAAAACTCTTGATAGTAGTGATAGGGGTGAAGTCATCCACCCAATTCAAAATTTTTCGTATTGGAAGGGCTAGCAACCGCCCTAGGCTTCTGAAAATTAGGTTAATTAATAAACATATTTGTAATAAGTTAGTTCATTCAGGCGGTCGCCTAAGGGATTCCACCAAATATGACAAAGTTTACATAAGACGGTCTCTTACTGAGGAACAAAGAGTCTGTCAAATCGAGTTGCTTGGCAAACTTTGGGAGTTAAGAGAGCAGAACAAAAAGGTTTCACTTTGGTTTTCTGCTGATGGTGATACCTTTTTATTTGACATCACTCTCAAGGCTTCCCTAAAGGTTTCAAAATTGGATATTTCGCGACTTAATTACCATTATAATAAACTAAAGCTTATACCTAGTATAAAATTTTTGTGTATGAATGCAAGAAGCCTTACTAACTCCTTAGACGAGCTTGATGTTCTGATTTCAGGAGATAGCCTTATCTATTGTGATGTTGATATCTGCTTTTTTTGCGAAACATGGCACACAAAACAACTTCTAATGCAATGATCATCAAAAATAAAGAATTAAATGTTTATCAAAGGTATCAACGGCGAGAAGGTGGAGTAGTTCTATTAATTAAAAATATTTTTAGAGTATTTAAAGTTAAAATGGAGGAGAAGTATGATGCAATAGAACTAGTAGCGGTTGACATTTTTCTACAGAAGTCATCCAAACTGAGATTCAATGGTATTTATAGAGAACCTAGTACTAGCAAAGAAAATGACAATCTAATATTTGAGCTAATTAGGAGTTTAACAGAAAACATTGTAGGAACCATTGTTTTAAATGGAGATTTCAATCTACCAGGAGTATATTGGTCTTCAGATAAAATAACTTCAAACAAAATGCAAATAATTCGTTTGAGTTTCTTATTGAGCTAGGTATGTATCAGCTTGTTTCACAACCAACTTGAGAAAATAATTATCGGAACTTATCTACAATCAACTGGAAAATTTTATTTGAGGAAAATTTATGGAAAATTTTATTTGTGGCACAGTAGAAGATGTTTGGCAGAGATTCAAGAATATTTTGTTGTTAGGAATTAATAGACATGTCCCTGAAAAAAAATTATTACCAAACAAGAAAAAAATTGTACAATATCCAACTCATAAAAGAAAACTACAAAATCAAAAACTTTCAAATTGCGAACTTTGCGTTTCATGTGGAAAAACAGCTGGTGAAATCTTCACGAGCCACGTCGAATGTTATAACTGAGAAGACATATATTATCATTTTTGTTGCCTTGGAGTGCAGAATCTTAAGCAAACGTAACGTTCACGAAACAGCTCCTTGAGCTACCTGATAATGCATTCCGATTTTATTGCCCAAAGGCGGAATGTTCCCCGCTGTTTGACATGAAAAGATCTCCCCAAAAAATTTCAAGTCATTTAGAAATGCCGACTTTTTTTGAAGATATCCACCGATATCCCCGCGATTATGACAAAGCTGAACACTCTAGCGGATTCCGTTAAATCAGCTTTTACTTACACCAATCAGCAAAAGACCTATGCAGCGGCCGCTAAACAAGGACTCCCGCCTTCCGATGCGCCAGTGTATTACCACCTGAAAGAGATTCTTTCTGAGCGGGAAATGAAGACGCAAGTCGTTTTCTCAAACTTTCCTGAATCTGAAAAAGAAAAACCATCCGAACTTTTCGTTAAATTAAAGATCTTTTTCAACGATTTCGGACTGACAGAGTTATGGGACGATGTTGCTGGAGCTGAAAGTCTCGGCGAGCAGAGAGCCCCAATTTTCAACCGCCTGGTAAAGATCACCATGCGAAATCATGATGGGCAGGGTGCTTTGTCTGCTAAAAATCTTCTACGTCTCTGGGAGGAGAAAAAAGAAGACCCGGAATGTGACACTGGAAAAATAAAAATATGCGTGTCTCAAAACCATTTCAGGAACGCAAAAAATCGGTGAAACTTTTCGAGCTTCGTAAAATAGCTTACTCAATGAACAACGATCTTAAGCCAAAAAGACTTTTGAACACTAGTTTTTCTCTCAGGGAGGAAAAAGGAAAACACGTTATTGTAAAATTTGTGTATAATGAGGCATTTAATAAGTGGTGTAGAGCTGAAAACTTAAACGCGCCTTTAAACCGATAGTGGGAAGGGGCATAACTAGTACTTCAAACGAGTATTTAAAATGTAATTATGCAAACGCTAGAAGTTTACTTAGCTCAAGTAATCAAAATCAGCTTAATTATTTGTTAAATTCTAAAACATATGAATTGATAAACTTTACCAAAACCTGGTTTAATCCTAAAATCAAAAACGGTATAATAAACTCAAACTCACTATATAACGTTTATCAACATGACCGGTTGCACTAATTAGGAGGTGGTGTTGCAATTTTTGTTAAAAAAGAAATTTAATCGCGTAAAATACTTTTGCCTGAAAAATTTAATGATTTAGAATTAGTGGTAGTTGACGTCCTTGGTGAAAAACCCTTTAGAAATGTTTGTTTTTATCGGCCTCCTAACAGTGGCAATGAGTACTCTTAACGTTTTTGTGAAGTCTTATCAATTTTATCTGATATAAATTACCCCATCATTTTATCAGGAGATTTTAATATTAAAAAAAAGTTTTGGCAAACATATAATAATTCTAATTCCTATTTGCCCAATTTGTTTTCAACCATTTTCGCACAAGAATCGTTTTTTCAAGTTGTAAATCAACCGTCTCAGGACAAAATCATCTTGACTTAATATTTTGTAACGAAAGTTTTGATATATTTAATGTTAATGTCACTGAACCTCTTTTTAAAAGCGATCACAACAGCATTGATTTCGCTATTCTTGGGAGTTATAATTTATACATTGATCATAATAACTTTTATTTCGATTTTAAAAAAGCTAATTGGCAAGGAATGAATGATTACTTATATTTTATTGATTTTGTTGAATTATTCCAGCAAAGCGCAGATGCAGAAAAACATTGGGACATAGTAAAATTTTGTCTTGAAAAAGCAATAGAAAATTTTTTACTTATTAAAAAACGAGGTAAACCTGTTAAAATTAAATATCTGAGATATATAAAAATTATAAAATCAAAAAAGTTAAAGCTTTGGAAAAAACTTTTTTATCCTACTGCAAAAGCGGAATATAACAAATTAAATCATAAGGACAAGTGTGAAATAAACAAATTTAACAAATCAAAAGAAAAAAAAGTTCTAAAATCAAAAGACACGTTAGAAAATTATGAAAAAATACAAAAGATATTGCTCCTTTAGTTGATGAATCTGAAAACTTAACAGATGATCCAAAA
This sequence comes from Microlaimidae sp. YZB2_3, assembly GCA_030248175.1. NCBI lineage: Eukaryota > Metazoa > Nematoda > Chromadorea > Desmodorida > Microlaimidae > Microlaimidae sp. YZB2_3. Next base: position 839 of record JASAMX010001906.1, on the reverse strand, counting down.
GCTCAATCTGAAGTACTTAATTTTATTTTTAAACAGAATTATACTAAAGATAACGGAGTAAACCATACAATAACTTGTAAATTGCCTAAAGATTTCTTTCTCAAACATAAAATTTACTGACCAAACTGTTTTAAAAGCCCTAAAAAAGCAAATAAAATAAAACGAGCAGAACTCCAGACACTTTGCCTCCTATTTTATTCAAAAAATTAGCAAACTCCCTAGCATCTCCTTTAGCTACTGTTTTTACAGTTTCTTTTAAAACGCATAAATTACGTCCAACATGATTAACTGCTATTGTAATTCCAATTTTTAAAAAAAGGTGATCCAAGTGACCCAAAAAATTACCGCCCAATTTTGCTTACTTGCATAGTATGTAAAGTTATGGAGTCTATAATTTAGGACCAACTGTTTGGATTTTTAAACGTTTTAAAATTATTGCAAAAGCTCAACATGGATTTTTGCAAAAAAAACCACTTGCTCTCAACTTTTGGAATCTTTTGTTGATTGAAATCAAGCGATTGAAAAAAATGAAATTATAGACACTGTATATATAGATTTTAGTAAAGCCTTTGATTCGGTCTCGCAGCAAAAATTGTTGTCTAAACTAACAGCTTATGGTATAAGTGGCGACCTTTATTCCTGAATTTCTGCCTTTTTAATGAATCGCAAAATGTGGTTATTGAAGAAACTTTTCTAAAAGCATTGAGGTTATGTCTGGAGTCCCCCAAGGGTCCGTCCTTAGACCTTTATTAATTTTGGTTTTTATAAATGACCTTCCTGACTAGTGATCGACTGGGGCAGAATTTTTGCTGATGCCGGGGCCGGGGCCGGGGTAGGGA
>JASAMX010001905.1:0-18930 GCA_030248175.1 Microlaimidae sp. YZB2_3 | reverse complement strand
TGCGGCTAAAAGTATGGGGCTTTAAAACTGTCAGCAGGAAATTTGGTGCTAGGAAACTTTAGGTACTTGGAACGGACAAAATGAGAACTTGGAGCCGAAAAAAAAATCTGGGGTTAGATTTAGGCTTTGGCTTAAATTCAGAGATAGGTTTTCGTGAGTTCAAATTTTCAGTTATAAGTTTCTTTTTTTTTGGCTCAAAGTTCTAGCTCCAAATTTTTTCGGATCAAACGACCCTAAGCTTCAACGACCCTAAACCAGCTAAATTTCACGAGTCAACAAAATTATAGTTCTTTCATTTGGAAAATAAATTTCACGAGTCAACAAAATTATAGTTCTTTCATTTGGAAAACAAAACACAATAAAAACTCAGTGATCAAATTATTTTGACGTGTCAATAATTCTAAATATTTGCCGAAATAACTTTAAACTTTAATATTAGTTATTAAAATGAAAAAATATCTCTCTATATTTTTTCCAGCGTTATCAAGCAATTCTACATCCTCGTAATTCTTCACACTACTATAATCTATAGCAAACTGGGAAGAAAATAATCACTGCCATTATTACTACTATTATTTGCGAAAAGCGTTTTTTCCTCATTACTAAATAATGTTCCCAGAGTTAAATATCAATCAACCTAGCAACTATGTAGACAAAATGGTCAATTCGTTATTAAAATCGTAAATCTACAACTTTTTTGTAAACGCTACGTATTTTAAGAATTGATAGATCAGAAAACGCAATTCTTAAATTTTGCGTTAAAAATTCAAAACAGGTAAAAGGATACTTTTTATTAGTACAAAAAACTTAAACGTAACCTTTAGCGGAACTAAAATTAAGTATTATCAAAGTCAGTTTAAATTATAGTATATGCCAAACCTATTTAAACTCGAATGCCACCAGGAAGCGACATTACGTAAACACTGAATGTTGTTGGAGTAATGCCAGCAGTTTCTTCAAATCCATTTCCAAATACTTAAAATGGATAAAATAAAAAAAATAAAAAAATACATACTTATTTATATCTGAAAACGTCATTTATTGTGCAGAAACATATTAAAAAAGCATAAAAAATTATTTTCTGTCATACTATATGTTTTTTATCTATATTTTTATATTAATATATTCATAATAGAATAAATATTAGAGATTTTGTATAAGATTTTGACCCATCTTATGTAAATCATAAAATAAACTGACTCAGCTCTCCACGTTTAAATTAAAACAAAATCAAAACATTCAATGTTACTCTAGCTGTATTTTTCACCCACTTCAGGCCGCGTAATAAACTTAATTCAAAATATAATGGGAATTTACGCTATTGTTTTTTTACTTTTTAAATAATTATTCTGCGAGGCGGCTGTTGCGACCGCTCTGTCGCTTCTACATTACCGTTAAGTTTAGTTATAATACTTCGCAATGGTTCAAATTTTATAGTGAGCTCTAATGATCCCAAACGGTTGTTCGGTTCTTAATGAACCTCGGTAATCAAAAAAAGATTCGAACCAAAAACAATCGCTTGATTTTTCGCCAACGCGTAAATATTTTTCCTGATAAACAAATAACGTAATATTACTTTTAAATAAAGCCTGATGTATTTTTGTATTAAAAACGTGTTCACAATATTTCCTTCACTAATAGCTGTGGATGTATTTTAAAAGAGAGTTTAAAAATTTTTTTAAATATCGCATATGAAGAAGAGATTGCCGGACAAATAGAATATATTTTAAAATAAAAACAGCACAACAAAATACCTTGAAAAACTTAGGCGTATAGAAATAAAAAAATTGATGTATTTAAAAAAGTTTATCAACAAAATTGCCCAGTTATCAATACAATTTCTAAATCAAAAAATTATATTTAAACTCGAATACCATCAGGAAGTGTTGTTACTTAAACACTGAATTTTGTTGGATTAATGCCAGCGGTTCATTTCAAATTTATTTCCAAATACTTGAAATGGTTAAAAAAAAATACCGTGGGCATTTTTGTTATTGCTTTTTTAAAATTTTTTTATAATTATTCTGCACAGCGCCTGTCAGGACCGCTCTGTCTCTTCTACAGTGCCGTTGATTTTAGTAAATGATTTTTTAAATAAAAAAAGATTGTTTTGATTAATACTCATATATGTATATGTACATATAAGCATTCATTTTTGAAAAAAAATTGTTTTGAGAAATGTTTACTAGTATTTCTATATTATACTTTAAAATTACGCTAAAAATTAACAAAAATAGGGATGATTACAACTAGAGTGTCATCTTAGCAATTTTCACTCGTATGCGCTGGCACACAAATACTCGAAAGTTTTAAATTAAATCGTTTTCCTGCAATTTTATTAAAATCTTAATTCCTTCTTTCTTCTTGCGGTTTTCTTTTTATTAAACAAATCAGTATCACTACAGCAAAATGAGCCACACTCATTTTAAAATACACTTCACACGTGATTTATTCTATGGTTTAGGGTGTTTTTTGAAATCTTAAAGGAGTCATAGTAACTTATATTTTATACTAATTGTGGCTCATTTTGCCGTAGTAACGACGATATAAGAAAACTGCCTGTTCAATAAATAATTAATTCAGACACGATATTATTTGTAAATATAAAATTTTAGAAAACTCCAAGTTCTTAGAATTATCAGAATTTATGAAAGATTTTTTGAAAAAAAGTTGAAAAGTAGCGATTCCTAAAGCCTCATTAAAACTTAAAGAAATTGATAGTTTCATTCTTTTTTATATTCATAAAAAATCCAAAGTAATACATAAAATCAGACAAATTACGAAATATATTGGGAATAAATACAAAAATTAAATTTTTTAAACCCAGAAAATAAATATTTGCAAATGGTAAAATTTGCTAATGAGAAAAACCATTGTTTAGAACGCAATATGGTGATACAAATACATTGTACAATTGTGGAAATTAAAGGGATTATATTACAATTAAAGACTGTTCTTAAAATACGTGCACTGGCGATAAAAGCAAAGCCATTATTATGTAATGGAATGGTTAATAACAGATTTGTATCAGTATGTCTAGTTCGGAATAATGAGAACTCACTTTTATTTTAATATCCCTCTAATTTTTTTTTTAAATTTAATAAAAAGTTATTTATTTAATTATTTATTTATTTATTTATTTATTTATTTATTTATTTATGTATTTATTTCTTTTTAAGTTAAACTTTTATTTTAACTATTTTTGTCTTTAAACATTATTTTTCACAATCCACTGCTTGTTTTTTCATTGCATGTATTAGAATAAACTTATAAAATAAGTATTTTAAATTTTTTTTGCTAATTCAAAACTGTTTGTATATTTATTTAATAATGTAAAAATTTATACGAAAAATTATAAAAAAAACTTAATAGTTTATTCTAATTGTAACATAAGTATAATAGCCCCCGCTGATGACGTGCAACTATTATGCTTATTTGTACATTACGTGTTGGGGGAAGCACAGAAACACGTATTTTTATGTTTTTTTAGTTTTATTATTTTGTTCATCTGCAAATTTAGGTATGCTCAGCTAACTGACCTAACATTTTTTTGTTTGCTATTAAATTTCTGCGGTTTAGTTGGTGTATGCGTTACCAAAGGTGGATAATACGATGATTCGGGACAAAGGTGTGACACTCGTGTTTAACAAACGCGGCCATGCGAAAGACAACCAGCGGACGGACGAGTGTCATCGTGACGGACGGGTGTCATCGTGACGGACGGGTGTCATCGTGACGGACGGGTGTCATCGTGACGGACGGGTGTCATCGTGACGGACGGGTGTCATCGTGGCGGACGGGTGTCATGGTGACGGACGGGTGTCATCGTGACGGACGGGTGTCATCGTGACGGACGGGTGTCACGATAAATAGTTTAAAAACCATGTTTCTAAAGATATTTATTTAATCTTCTTGGTTGGCTTCCAAATAGGGTAGTGCATTTAATTTCGGCACTTTTCCCAATTGGGCATTTTTGATTTTGGACTATATCTTTGGTAATCCTGGACGGAATACGACGTTTGATAGCTCAAATGAGAGCTAATTATATGTAGATGACTTTCGTGAGCTTTTTATTTGTTATGTTATGATATTTTTATGTGAAATTGTGTGATTTACAAAAAATAAAATTGTTACTCGTTTTTAGAACATGGGCATTTCATGATTACGCAATAAATTGGTTTAAAAATTAAACTGTCTATAGAAAATTTAATCTATTTTCCGAATTTTTAGTCCCCGTGGTTCTACGTTGCGTCTGTGGTGAGTCTGTGGTGTTATAAAATAAAATAGTATAATTTCGGCACTCATATGCTGTAGGTAAAAACAGATTGAATTAAGTGGTCGGATGTTAAATTGTAGTTGTAAATAGTTAAAAGACAACGTTGAAATGTGTAGGGGTCATAGCACTGCACTTAAACTTGATTAAGAGGGTCCTTTTAAAAAGTGCCGAAATTAAATGCACTAAATTAAATTTTGCTGATTTTGATACCATTTGGCATTTTAGCTGTAACTGTTTGCCAGTTACACGTTGAACAACAAGTAGAAACTTAAATTAAAGAAAACTGTCTGGAGATAATGATAGGCTTTTAAATTTTTGAAAATGATGATTTTTTGACTGAGAAACAATCGATTGTTTGTAAAGTGCCGAAATTAAATGCACATATTTAATTTCGGCAATTTTCCATTTTTTTAAAAACTGATTTAATTAAGTAAAAAATCATACTTTCGTACAGTAAAACTTTTGTGACGCAACGCAGTATCGTGAAAGCTACAAAATGAGCTATCAAACATAAAAATCGGGCCATACAGTAAAAAGTTACATCGGAAAAACAAAAAAGTGCCGAAATTAAATGCACTACCCTACTTAGCTCAGCATTCTCAAAAAAATAATATAGATGTAATGCATAAATAAAAAGAGTATGCTTACAGTGAGAGCATAAGTCACTTAGTTTTAAAGAAATGTAGTTTGACATAATCATTTGCTTTTTTTAAACATCTTTTAAGGTTTTAATGGTTTTTTTCTACACTTATTCAGGTGTTATTTTGAGTAACGAGCGAAAGGGGATAAATGTTTATTGCATGTATTTAATGAGCCTTCTTCCTTTTCTTCAAAAAAAAAAAAATAAAGTGGTAAATAAAAAAAATCCCCCAAAAAATCCCTAAAAAAATCTCTCAAAACAAAATGACAAAAGATTAAGGAATAAATCGTTGAAAACCTTGAATATATTTTATATTTTACAAATTAAAGGATTGTAAAGAACACAACAAATGCATGTTTTGTAATTTTTTAAATAAAAAAATACAATAAAACTGAACACAAACTAATACATTTTTTATAAAAAATACCGCAGATTTGTCGGCATTTTAATGCAAAATAAAGTTCAGTTTACATTATTTTTAAAAATTCCCCAAAACACCCAAGGAAAGTAAAAATTTTGCCTGAAAACATCGGTGGTTGCAAACAGCCGTTTATATTACGCTGTTAGGCAAACTTAATCATAATTACGGAGCGCAGTGGGTGGTCTTTGGATACGCATTTGAGGGTCCTAAGTTCGAACCCCTCAGAAACATAAACATTAATGTTTAATTTCATTTCTTTATCTTTTTAAATAAAAAAAAACGAATGAAAATAACAAATACTACTTATTTTAAAGAAACTACAATTGTGCACATTTGCATGTCATACATATGCTTTTGCTTCATTCACGTACCATTTTAAAACTAAACTGAAAATTTTTTTTGTTCCTGGTTTTTTTTAAACAGTCCTTTTAAGAAATTGTGATCATGTTTTTCATATTTTTTAATTTATTTTATGACAAATTAATACAAATGTAACTTCTTAATTTGTTTTCGCGGTTTTTTTTAAAAGAGGTTAAACTTGCCTTTTTAAATTATTTAAGTTTGTATGAATGTGATTTTATACTAGCATAATAATATATTTGTGTTATTTATTCTGGTTTTCACGCAGCATATGTTTTTTGTCACTTATTCGAGTTTTAAAAAAGGTACGGTATTAAATTGAAAAAGTTTTTGAAAGTCAGCCAGCTAGACAAAATATGTTTAGAAACATGGTTTTCAAAGCATTTATCGTGACACCCGTCCGTCACGATGACACCCGTCCGTCACGATGACACCCGTCCGTCACGATGACACCCGTCCGTCACGATGACACCCGTCCGTCACGATGAAACCCGTCCGTCACGATGACACCCGTCTGTCACGATGACACCCGTCCGTCACGATGACACCCGTCCGTCCGCTGGTTGTCTTTCGCATGGCCGCGTTTGTTAAACACGAGTGTCACACCTTTGTCCCGGATTATCGTATTATCCACCTTTGGCGTTACTTATGTACGCTCCTAGCTTGTCCGGCGCTTTTTCAATTATAAAAATATATAGTTTTTGGTTCGCTTAGCATAACTTTTTGTAGAGTAAAACATACTATATACTAATCTTTTTGTAAAAGCTTCCCACACTTAATTATTGCTGTTATAAGTAATTTCATTTTATATAAATATCCAATCTAGCACCTAATATGAACATGAGTATAAACTAGGCTCTATTTCTTTCAAATCCTTAATATATAGTTTCAAATACTTTTTTGTGTTAAAATGTTAAAATATAGTTATTATACTAATTTAATATATTTTAGATTTAAAAAAAAAATAGGTTTCCTTATTTACTTAGGAACTTACCTTCTTAGTTACTTTAATTATTTGTTGCAACTTAACCTTAGCAATTTGTTTAAAATTCTCATCTGCACCCAAACTAATCTAAACTACTAAATTTTAATTTTAGTTGGTGTAATTAAGTTTTCAAAATAACTATTGCCTTACAAACTGTTTTTTTGTTTTACATATATATTTGTATATAGGCCTTTGGGAATTCAATAAAGTGTCTTTGCGATGTTCCCTGGGGTCTAATGCTACTTTTTTATCTAAAAACTGTCTTTAATACCCTAATTTTTGCTGGGTGCACGAATCAAAAAAACAAAAAAATATGTCTAAAAGTCAAAAAACTAACCCTGGTACCCGGCAAAGGGGCGCATACAAGTTTGGGGACCCCACCATCAAAGTGTATGCCAAGTTAGGCACTGTATTGTGTGTCAATGCTTCTAAGTGGCAAGCCATACCTTAGGTATGCCAGACCTGTGCTCTGTCCCCGGGGTTTTATTGGGGGGGCAATTCCAAAACAGGGGGGCACAAGGGCCAACTTTTTTGAAACGAGGGGCAATAAAACGGGGAGGGGGCAAGCAGGAGAAAAGAAAAAAAAAGAAGAAAAAGAAGAAAAAAAGAAGGGAAAAGGGAAAAAAGGGACAAAAAAGCGAAAATAAAGTAAAAATAGGTCTGAAATGGCTTAAAATACATTGAAATAGGCTAAAAACTGCAAAAAATTTTCACGTGTAACGTAGTTTAACTTTATTTATTTACTCTATGGCAAAATTCCAGTACGTATACTATAAAATAATTAATGAATGTAGAATATTGTATAGTTTAGTTACATATATTTAACATTACACCATTCCGATTTTATTTTGTCGGAAAATTTGCTTTAAAGTTTTAATTTTATTTCATATACTAATCGTTGATTACGTGTTGTTCGTTTGTTACTTGAAATCTTATACCCAATACAACGCTCTTATCAATATGGAACAACGAAATGGATCGCTGATTTCTCCAGTGGCGCAGCAAACCCCGCCGGTTCCGAGGGTGATACACCTCACCAGCAACATGACGATCGGTTTGGATGGACGTTCACGGTCGGCGCCTCCTACCAGCCCCGAGGTTCCCGTGTCCGGCGGAGCTTCGCACAGCCAGCCAGATAACACTACGCAAAACACAGCCGATGACAATTCCGGAGACGAAACACGAGGCGAGAAAAGAAAAAGAACTCCGGAAAATAATTCAACTATGGTAGAAATAATTATTTTATTTTACGGTTTATTTATAATTTATAGCTATTCAACTTTACATTTACATATTAATTAATATCATTCGAAATATTCTGATAATAGTCCTTTAACTTTAGTTAACCTTTTAAGTGAAGTGATGGATTCTATTGAAAAGCTCCGACTATCATGAAGCTTAAAAGGCATCAAAAATGTGTCTAGAATTAGGAGCGAAACATATTTTTTGATATTACAAAATTTATCTTATTTTAAGCTTGTAAAATTCAAAACATCGTTGTAATGTAACTTAATTTGTGATTTATTTTAGCGTATTTACAGATTACATCAGAAATTACGGTAAAAAAATTTTTATTTATGCGTGTTTAGTGAATTTGTATTTTTTGTTTATCTATTAATATCTTATCCTTCTCCTCACAAAACTCTGCGGTTTTTCGTTTTCACTTTTCCTTTCGTTTTCTATTAAATTTTGTGACACAAACCTTGAACTTATTGTAACTGGTAATCTAGACGTCATTAATAATAGTCTGTTAAAAAATATAATGGAATATGGTAGAAAATTTAGACTTTCCATAAAAATCTATTTTAATGATGCTATAAAAGTAACAGATGATTGTCTAAATGAAGTTGTGTCTAAACTTAGTAAAAGATCAGATTTACCGTTAAACGATTTTCAGCAATTTGTTAACCTTGCGCGTGTCATAATTAACAACAGAATTAGATTCTATAATTTTAACAGCAATTCTTCTAGGTATAACAAAGAGTTTATATCGTATGCAGAACTTCGTAAAATCTGTAATATTATCCATAATAAGTATGTAATTTTACATGTTGACAAAGCTAATAATAATTATGCCATCATATGTAAAAAATATTATTTCCAAATTATGTGTGAAGAGTTAGGTATGCCAGACCTGTGCTCTGCCCCCGGGGTTTTATTGGGGGGGCAATTCCAAAACAAGGAGGCACAAGGGCCAACTTTTTTGAAACGGGGGGCAATAAAACGGGGGGGGGGCAAGCAGGAGAAAAGAAAAAAAAAGAAAAAAAGACGAAAAAATGAAGGGAAAAGGGAAAAAGGGACAAAAAAGCGAAAATAAGGTAAAATAGGTCTGAAATGGCTTAAAATACATTGATATAGGCTAAAAACTGCAAAAAATTATGTTGATGGCGTCATAATGGGTAAAAAATGGCGTCATAATTTTAGGATACTTTTTTATTTTTTGGCGAGGGGGGGGGCAATAAAACGGGGGAGGGAGCAAATCCTCCAATAAAACGGGGGGCATTTCCAGTCCTAAAGTTCTTCAAAATTCATTTTCATAATTATTGTAATTCATTTGTTGAAAAAATTGGTGTTACTAATTGGTCTATAGACAGACAATAGCTTACAAGTAATTAGTAAAATTGAAAATATTAAAAGCATTGATCATATTGTAACTGCAGATTTTAGCACTTTATATACATCTATCTCTTAACACAGTATTAGACACAATGTTTCAATTAACTGATTTCCTCTTTAATAATGCCAAAAAAACAATATCTTGCAGTAGGATATGATAAATGTTTTTATATTGATAACAATTTAGCATATTATGATAAAGAAATGTCTTTTCAAAATGTGAAATAAAAAATCTAATTAAGTTTGTCGTTAACAATACATTGTACATATATCAAATTTTCTGGAATTATTTTTAAACAAATATCTGGTATACCTAGTGTATGGCAGGTAGTAATTCTCCTCAAATTGCGGATTTATCTTTGTCATTTATGGAATTCATTTATCTCAAAAATAATCCACATTCTAGAATTATTATAAAAAATACAGTAAGATATATGGATGATGTTTTAACTGTCCAAAATTTCTTAAAATTTGTAAAAATATTTATCCAGACTCATTACCTCTTTCACAAACTAATAAATCGAGCAATACATGTGAGTATTTAGATTTACAAATAAAAGATAACAATGTTTATAGGTCTATAATTGTTTATAACATAGCTTATGCTTTTCAGTTTAATGTTATCAGGTATGTACACAAATATAGCAATGTCTGTGAAAGTCTATATGAACTAATGTTTTCTATTCTCAATTAATACGAATATGTAATGAAAAAAATTAGCGCGAATATGTAATGAAAAAGAAAAATTCTTATTAAAAATAAATAAATTGTTCCTTCAATTTTTAAAGTATAAAAATAGTGAGTTATTTGACAAAAAAATAAATTTTTTATAAATTATTAACCACTTTTATCCAAACTTAATATGCATGAAAAGTCAGATTTAACTATAAACTATCTTTAATTATTTGCTTCTTTTTTAAATACATCAAACAATTCTATAACTATTAAAAATTTTAAGGTATGGTCTTGCATACCTTGTTGCACTACCCTGGTCCGTGTCTGTGGGTTACCACAACGCCAGTTGCTTCTCCTGGGCGCTGTTTCATAAAAGTGGTTTTGGTTAGGGAGGAAGGAGGGAGGAGTTTGGGTTTTTTTTTTGTAGTTTTTACAAAGAATCAAATGTTAGTAACATTTATGAAACAGCGCACTGGAGTAGTTATTGCTATTGCAGGTTGCTTTACTGCTAATTTTTTAGCAGCAAAACCAAAACAAAATTAATTGCTTCTTTAAAATTAATTGCTTATCGATTTTGTTTTTTCTTCACTTTTTGCTTTTTCAAATCAATAATCATTATATCTCTTATTACTATTCTCAATCAACAATCCTTAAAAATAAATTATGCAAATTGAATACTAAAGTAGTAACGGATTAATCCGCTGGTGTTTAACCCAAGCCAGTATCTTGTTTTACTTTGTGTAAAACCAACAAAATATGGATTGTAATGCATTACAAAAACTATTATTTGTTTTATTCAGGCGCGTTTAGGTTTTTCTTGCAATTTTTTATAATGTATTATTTTATCGTGTTTTTAATATTATAATTGTCATTTAATTACACTTTTATTTTAATATCCCTCTAATTTTTTTAATAAATTTTAATACAAAGTTATTTATTTATTTTTTAAAAGTTAAACTTTTATTTTAACTATTTTTGTCTGTTAACATTATTTTTCACAATCTGTTTTTTTTGCTTGTTTTTTTTCATTGCATGTATTAGAATAAACTTATAAAATAAGTATTTAAAAAAAATTTTTTTGCTAATTCAAAACTGTTTGTATATTTATTTAATAATGTAAAAATTTATACAAAAAATTATAAAAATAACTTAGTAGTTTATTCTAATTGTAACATAAGTATAATAGCCCCACCGCTGATGACGTGCAACTATTATGCTTATTTGTACATTACATGTTTGGGGAAGCACAGAAACACATATTTTTGTTTTTTTAGTTTTATTATTTTGTTCATCTGCAAATTTAGGTATGCTCAGCTAACTAACCTAATATTTTTTTGTTTGCTATCAAACACAATGTATAAGATTTTACCAGAACACAAAGTAGTTTCTAAAGAAATTTATTCAATTTTACTAACTGCACCGCAGGTATAAAAATATTTAAGAAAACATCTTTGATGAATCCTTAAAAAATGTAAGATAAAAAATTATTCATTAAGCCTCCATAGCTATAACCAGAAACATTATATTTATGCTGATTCACTACTGGATATTTGAACAATTTCAACCAAATAATAGCAATGTAAATGCACGCACGTTATCTTTTTTTAATTATAAAAAAACGAGATTTTTATAACACGATATCTCGCGAGATATAAAAATATAAACAAAACTATTTACACATTAATTATAGGGCAAATAGAATCTAGCTGACGTCAAAAATTGCAGTATTGAATCGACTATTTAACAACAAAACCATTAAAATTTTTTAATGAAGGCTGTTTAATAATCAAGATGAAAACATTTATTTTAATAATTGTTTATCAAATTACTTAATTTGGAATCCAAATGCAAATTTCTTAAGGGCTAAAGTTGGTTAATTTATGTATATTTTGTGAAAAAATGGAATTAAAAAAAATTCTGCGTTCTTATGTATTTGTTTTTTAAAAAAAACGTCATTACTGCACAATTTTTATTGGTTCTTCATGTCTGCATTCTAATTTTCAGAGCGGCAGCCAGATATAATTCAACCATAAAAAAATTTATTTCGCATAAAGCAGGATACAAAAGGCCAATGTTAGGTAATGGATACACAAACTACCCAATCCAATACTATACAACTGACAATATTAGCAAACAAGCACCATTTAGCATGTCTCAGTCTGGACTGGATCCATGGATCATTAGTACATGTATAAGACGAATGTTATGCCGCTGCTCCTTTGTAATAATACAAAACGTCGTTTCTATGACACAATGAGTCAGAAACGTCATAAAACACACGTAACTGTGACTCTTTCTTTTTTTTAAATACATAATTATTAAACATTATAAGTCAATATCACGTTGATTTTAAACTGATTGTCATTTTTTATGTCAGAGTAACAACGAAAAAACAAACATATTGCAAATTTTAACAAAGTAAATGAAATTTAAGATATTTAAAATTAAATTACAATAAAAATTATCAAGACCCAACGAGCATTTTCACTGCGCAGTGTTTATTCACGTCAGGATTTTAAGGACCTTCAAAATGGCATATAGCATTCGTGATCACGTCATATGTTTTGTTCTGTGGGAATGATTGTGGGAGGAGCTGTTAGAATCACTTTTAGCCAATTACAGTCCCGAGCAGAAATAAAGGTCATTTTTCAGACGCAGGCAATAGCCGTTATGCGCGACTCCGCACGAATAAGCGTTATAGATTTCGGCACGAAGGGAAACGGTGCAAAATAAGAACTTTGCATTTTGGCTATAGTCGGCCACCTTCTCTAAGTGCATATGCGTTCTAAGGCTCTTGCTGTTTTCCCTACATGAAGAATTCAAAACATTGTTGGTAAAGCTTAAAAAACCTTCAGACACAAAGTGTTTAACATTTAAAATAAAATTTATGTTACAAATTAAAAAAAATAATATAAATATGTCTTATATAAACAAAAGAGCCAGCCAAAACACCTCTATAGTTCACTTACAAATATTTCTTATTTTTCTTCTCTTAAATTGCTATACAAATGCATTCTAATAGTTATATTAATCATGATTAAAATGTCAGTAAAACAAGAATTTACAAGTTATACAGCTGGGAATATGTTGGAAAAAAATTAACCGTTTTCGTTTTTAAGTTCTTATTTTTTATATCTGTGCGGTTGCTTTTAAAAACATCTTTCTATTTTGTATGGGAAAACATGTTAATTTGTATGGAGTGGTGCTGAACAAGAAAACAAGATAGTAAATTTGCAAGATGTTAACACTATTCTGAAATACAATATCAAGTGTCATCCTGTCAAGCAAGAATGAAAATAATTTTTTTATGATTGCGAAGGACGCATTTGTGTTTAAATGAACTGGTACACAATGGAAAAAAGTCACTGTACATTACTTATATAAAATATTCATGGTTGGATTTAATTAAAGCCAGCTATTGAATAATATGATTTTTTACTAATTATTTTGATTTTACTAGTAAGGTATTCACTTGCCTAAAGTGCATACTTGTTATGCTTAAGTGAATTTCCGGCATTTAGCAAAATAAATTATCTTATCTTATCGTTTTTTTTAAATGTTTTAAAATCGTTTTTAAAACACATCATTTTATTGATCTTGAAAGTGCACAACTTATTTGTAAAAAAAGGAACGTATGAATTAGAAAAATAACACAATTTAATTGCTGTACTGTATTTAAGATATCTTTCCAGGATAAAGGATCATAAATCGCTTGATATCTGAGGGTAGGAATATCTATGATTAAAACACAGCTGATGCCCCCAAAATCCATAATTTAATTAAATTAATCTAATTATTAAATTATATAAATTTATCTGACATAATAATGGTTTGCCGAAATAAAAACTTATTATATAAATTTTACTTTTTGAAAAACAAGCATATTAATTTTTTGACTACATATATACATAGTAAGTAGCAATGCACATATTATATAATATAATAATTTGCCGAAAAATAAACTTATCTTATTTATTTTACCCTTCGAAAAACAAGCAGATTAATTTTTTGACTATATATAATAAGCAGCAGTCTACATATATACAGCTGTCAGTGACACCTATCTGTCAAAGTTTTCTCAGTATACGCTTTTATTTTAAATTGTTTGTATCATCTTTTTTTTTGATTTACGAGCATTGATAGTAAATTTTGCTCTACCAAATAATAAGGGATGGTTCGCACCGAAATGACAAGTGAGAAAAGAAAAAACTTTTCGCTCCCGTTTACACAGTTACACTATGACTTGTTCCCGCAGTTTTAACGTGTTGTCCTTTGTCACTCCAGTGTGAGCCAAAATATTGTCAAATAGTAAAGTTTGGTTTTGGAATAGGATTTCTTTAGTAAGTTAAGTAAACGCGCATTATTACACCACGTCAAGTACTTCTGTTGAACAAGTGTACAGCATGTTGATATGCAGAGAATTCAGAACACTTGGAAAATTATGAAAAGTTTAATAACAAGATGTAAAATAATTTGAAAAAAAAATGAAAAGCCGATAAAATGGTCATTTTAAGACTTAAATAGACACAATGCATGGACTTAACCCTTTCTGATTATGATGGGTGCTCAGACGCGTAGTGTATATCGCGTCTCGCTGCCGAGTGTAAAATAGTAGCAGCGGTCTGCTACAACCTGGTCTGTGGCAGTTTAAACTTTCCGGTTTGCGTTTCAGATGCGTTTTTTGGCAAAAAACCGCGAAGATTTAATTATCAACGGTTTTACACAGGACATTCAAAGTTTCCTACTCAGAGCTTCAAGTTTTCCATTTTTCCCCGGCTTTAAATATCTCAAAACTTTTTTGCAACTGAGAGGAAATATTTAATAGCTTTGAAATAAATTTCGTCTTAACACTTCACGAAATCAATAAAAAAACATGTTTTTTAAAACTTCCTCGATAAGTTTTTAATAAAAAAATGACAGCAGTTTGAACGATGTTTTATCGCAGTTCCGCTGGAAAACAAGTACAAAAAGGTTTTTACGTAATGATAAAAGCAACATAAAAACAAAAGGATTTTTTGTTACTTTTCAAAAATCATTAAAGATTGAATTTAAAGCAATATTGTGTTTCATTTGTTAGTCCTATTGTTTTTAAAAAAATCAATATTCGGTTAAAAGCTAATGTTATTCCTAACAAAATTCTAAGTGTTAACTATTTCCGTCTGCCAACCTGCAAACAATAAAGCCATTGATAAACAATTTATATACGTTTTGTGAAAAACTGTTTATTTTACTCCAAATAAATATTAAATGAAAGCTGTTCATTTTATTTTTAAAAGAAAATAAATTTCAGAAAATATTTATTAAAACAATAAGGATAATAAATAAGACAAGTTTAACGGAAAGAAATAAAGCTTTTTTATAATAAATTTCTCAATAAGTTTTATATCCAAAATATACGAAAATAAAGCACACTGTTGATTGACGTGGTGAGATTTTATTAAGAAAAAGTGTTAGATTTTATTGAATTTACTATTTAAGTCTAACAAAAGCTAATTTTGTTGTAAGTTACATACAAAAAAATTTAAATTAATTAGAAAGGAGAAAATTACGAAAGTAAAATACAACATAATAAGATCAAATAATTAGTATTGAATATAATTATTTATACGTAATTCGAGATATTTATACGTAATTCGAGAAACTAAATTTAAAATAGTAAATTTAAAAAAAAAATTGCAAAGATATAGTTTATATATTTTGTATTTTAATAAAACAATAAAAAGTTTTGACACTATCGCTATAATGATTAAAAAACAACGTAAAATTTATAATTTTGAAAAATTAAGCGCGCGTGTATTTTCATCGATATTATTAAGAAACAAAAAAATCGTTCCCAAATCTAAACAAAAAAAATTTTATTTAGATTTGTAAACCTTCGGGTGATCTTCGCACGTTTTTAATCCAGTTTATTCAAATTATCTTATAAATTTAAATATTAACCAATAAACCCATTTAATTTCCTAAAGTGAGAGTAAGCAAAACAATTGCATCACAAAAACTCTTAAAAAATGGCTTAAACTGAATTTAAACATATTAAAAATAAAATAAAGAATCAAATATTTTTACATTCTTTACATTCATCAAATATTTTTGCTTCTTAATTGATAATAAAACATAGAACAAAAACGTGTGGAATTTCTTTATGTGGAGTTTTTCAAAAACATATAACCTAAAAATTTTTCTGCTGAAACAATAAACGTCAATTAATTTTTATGGTCAATTAATCCTTTATTTTGTTCCCAAATATAAAATGCAATTTGTTTTGGACATTATTTGGAAAAATTGTCAAATGCCATGCTCTGTCAATAAATTACAAAAAAGAAAAACAAAATAATAATAAAATAAATACAAAATTTTAAATTAATAATACATTAATATTTACCGCGTTTGCTAAAATGATATCACTAATTTTTCAAAAATATTCCAAAAAAAAACCCTTTTTGTTTATGAAAACAAAAATGCTTTTTTAAGATTATTATAAGATTTTTTATTGTAATATTTATCATATTGTATAGTTGTTTTCTAAAAAATAAAATTATGCGGGATAAATAGAAAGACACATTAAGTAATATTAAGGAAAGATGTTATCGTTTTAAAATTCGTCAGAACATTAATCAATAGAATACTTATTTTTACTGCAAGCTGTTAACTAGATTAAAAAACTGTTAAGTTTTGTCTTTGGCGTGTTTTGAGCCAAACCGGTGTATATTTATTTAGTGTTCCGATGAAAATCTAACAAAAAGTGTTAGAAAATTGTTTAATTAATATACCGAAAAAGAATGTCTGAAAATATTAAAAAGCTAACCATGTTAAGAACAACTTAAAAACATATAACCTTTAGACATTTGAAACAACATTTTGTTTATTTTTAATTTTCAAAACAACAAAAAAACATTATCAACGATATTCAAGCAGTTCAATTCATTCAACCCTGATTTATTTTTATAATACGTTTTATAAGGCAAATAAAAGTTAGCTGACCTCGATAGTTTCAATATTGAATCGACTATTTACAAACAACAAAGCGATTAAAAAATTTTAACAAAAGCGGTTAATAAAGATCAAAACCCTTATTTTAATAATTACTTATCAAATTTTTCAATTTGAAACCCAAATGCTAATTTTAAGGGGTAAAGTTAGTCAATTTTTGTATATTTTGTAAAAAGGTGGAATTAAAAAAAAATTCTGCGTTCTTATTTGTTTTTTTAAAAAAACAAATGTCAAATGTCAATGTGAAAAAAAAGAAAACCTACTTATATTTAACTAATTTTAGGTTTTTTCATTTATCCGGTCAAAAAAAACAAAACAAAAACGATGTAAGCGATGTTTTACTGAAATATTATCATACATAACCACAACTTACAAGAATTTTTTTAAGGTTATAATTACAACAGTTTCATGAGATTTTTTATAATAAAAAAGATTTTTTTGGGTAGGGTTTTTTAAAGTTTGTGATAAATATTTTTATTAACATATCACGAACCACCCATTCAAAACAAACCGTTCAAAATATTTATTTTTTTGCGTTGAAAATAATTTTGTTTTTTTTTATTTCTGGTCGTTTTGGGATATGCAAACTAGATTTATTGACACAATAAAATCATATTTATATATTAAGCTGTCATTATAATTCCAAAATCCGGTTTATATGGGTAGTTTTTTAAAATGTTTTTTTGCTGAAATGGACTGGATAGGTTAAATAGGTCATACTCACCGAAAACTTCAAACCTATAGGTACATATCACCTGAGATAAAAAATGGTTTAAAAGCTAGAACAAAAACTGGTGATTATGGTTAAATTATATCTGGCTGACGCTAAAAATTGGAATGCAGACATGAGGAAACCGATTAAAATTGTGCGGTAATGACGTTTTTTTTAAAAACAAATAAGAACGCAGAATTTTTTTTTAATTCAACGTTTTCACAAAATATACATAAATCAACCAACTTTATTCCTTAAAAAATGGCATTTAGGTTCGAAATTAAGTAATTTAATAAATAACTATTAAAATACAGTTTTTAATCTTTGTTATTAACCCGCTTTAGTGAAAACTTTAAAATGTTTTTGTTGTTAAATAGTCGATTCAATACTGCAAATATCGCGGTCAGCTAGATTTTATTTGCCCATAGACAAAAGTTTAGGTTTAGACTTAAACGACTTGAAGCATAAACCTCGAGTTGCTTATCATATCACGTCATTAGTGAATTGTGTTCACCTAAAAAACTTGTTTCAATCATATTTCAAAAGACTTTGATTCTCTAGTAAAGAAAAAATCCGCCAGATATTGTCTAATTATTACCTTTAATACACCGTCGCGTGCCGCTTTGTTTAATAAAGCACTGGCATGTATTTGTTCAGCCATATTCCCACGTGCATTTTAAAGCTCATTTTTTTAAACCATAAACTCTGCCCTGACGGCCTTAAGCCCCGACTATAACATTTCCTCCCCGCTCTTTGATTCCTACAGAGCAACACATATAGTTGCAAATCACAAATACTACCTGCCATTTAAGGGTCTTAAAAATTCTAACGTGAATAAACTAACGTCATGATGTAAAAGTATTTGCTGTGCCTTATAGTTTATAAATTCTATGATTAAACGAGAAAGGTAAATGAAAATATATATAAAGATACTAAATAAAACGGTATAAACCAAAAAATAAGAGACATGAGTCTATTGCTTATAAAGTTACTCGACACAAACTACTAGGCATGCAAGTACTAAACACAAAATTCTGGACACAAACTTACTATGGATAAAAACATAATAGACACGAGACTGAAGACAAAATTACTACAGGCAAAATAGTATTGAACACGCGGTTACTGGAGACTAAAATACTAAGCCTAATCCTAAAACCCGACTGCAAATACAACCCCAAGAGTAGGAAAGCTCTGCCAAAATAATTTCATTTACACCTGTAAAATGATTTCGGACTCACCACAGCAGCAAATG
>JASAMX010001904.1:5000-16873 GCA_030248175.1 Microlaimidae sp. YZB2_3 | reverse complement strand
TATTATATATCAACTAATTTTAATCGCACCTCTAGTTTTTGCTGAATTTTGATTGATTGATATAAGTAGCACTAAATTGTTTTTAATTGTATGTTATGACCTGATCCCCCTATATTTATTCCCTAAAGAATTAAGCCAGAAACGTCTGGTTTTCCTATAGCTTAAAAAATACTCCGATAAATAAAACCAGTGGCATATGTTTTGATATAAAATATACAATAGAGGGATTATATTACGGTTTAAAATATTATTTTTACTTAAAAATGACATGAATGAGTTGCATGTACACAATAAAAAATTAAATGAATATAATGTCCCACTATAAATAAAATAAAATGTATAGGTTTTTCGCTTATCTGTGTTTCTCATAATTTAAACTTAGGAAAATATTGTGTTTTTTTGGCGCTGTTTAGAATTTTTTTATAGTTTTTTTTAAGTGGTTAATATTATAAATTACTATGCATGCTTTAAAAAAATTATTAATTTTTTTGTTACGATAAATATTTTTTCTAGGAAGGTATTATTTTTAACATTTCACCATTTAAATTTGTAGTTTAAAACGGTAATAAAATTTATAAGAGAAATTTTAAAATGTACCGTTGAACCAAAAAATAATATTTCGAAAAATAAAAAAATAAATCTGATAAAATAAAAGTTTAAAGAGTTAATGTTAATCTTAATTGTGATGTTTTTATTTGCAACACGTCAGGATTTTAAGGACCCTCAAAATGACAATATACTATTCGTGATCACGTCATAAATGTATTGCTCTGTGAAAATGGTTGTAGGAGGTAATAGCATCACTTTTAGCCAATTAGTGCTTGGGAAAAAAATTAAAATCTAATGGATGAAAGATCCTTTTTTTTCATAAGCACTAATTGGCTAAACGTGATTCTAATACCGTATTATTCTGTAAATAATATTAACACTGAACAATTTCCGTTTAAATGGGAGGCTTTTGACTATCGTTAATAGAATGCTCAGGTACTTCGGTCATTTTACGCGAAAGGTGCTCCTCCTCTTAAATAAGTGGTTTTAAGCGTATTTAACCTTGGAATCTGTTCTTAATTCATCTTTTTTGTATACCTAGGACTTTTTTGTTGTTTTTAATAACGTTCTAAAAAATTTTTGATAAAAATAATATTCTGGCATTACTCCTAATTATTCATCAAATTATGCTTAAATAGGGCGAAGCTCCGGGGAGTAATTGAATTTTTTTAACGTAATAATAATTTGGTCAAATGTTGTGTTTTAAGCATCTTATATTAATTTATTGATTTATAAAACAAATTTTAGCAACTTACACTTCAATTTCACTATGAATATTTGGATAAATTATAAAACTTTAGATTGTGATTTTGTAGATGATTCTAAAGTATAGTGTGCGAAAGAAAAAATTATTACCCGCCCAAAAAATTTTAATAAATAACAACGAAGCAAGAAGTAGGTTATGCGCTTTTAGCGAATTATTTGCATGAATGGAACATGGTTAAATTAATATCGGTTTATTTAACCCAACGTATTTATTATTTGCATATTCAAGAATTTATAGTACTTTCGTACTTTCGTCAAAACGCTGATTATCGTTTTTCATGTAAGGGTTAGGGTAACTGACTTAATTTCGGCCACGCCTTAATTTCGGCCACCAATTTAGGGTGTTAGAAAATTGGCTTATTTTTAAAACACAAAAGAACTAGCACAAAAGTAACTGGATTAATGTTGAATAAAATGTTTTTGCAAAAGTTTTTTATTTTTGTTAGTCTACATTATCAACATTTTCATACAAAAAGTGAATTTTTTGTGATTTTCCTAATTTTTGCTTCGTGTTTAAACTGCATCAAATTTAGAACGAAGCAATATATAACCTTAAAATATCTTCTATTTAAGGCTTAAAGTTGCTAATTTTTATGTTTTGATATTTTCTTCAAAATCATTTTGCAATGCGTTTAACTAACTGCGCATTTTAAGATTCCGTTAATTTCGGCCACCTGAAAATTTAGGTAAAAGAACCTGCCGTTTTTTGCTGTTTTTAAATATCATTGTACTAACATATTTATAAAGAATTTTTTTGCTCATTTGATTTTGTTTTGACGTTTTTTAAGCCAAAAATAAAAATTGAACAAAAAATACAAATTATTAAAACTTGTTTTTTTAAGGTTTTGGCATAATTGTTTAAAGTCTTGCTTATAACTATTAAAGTTCGCAAACGGGAAAAATTAAGTTATATGTACCAAAAACAATACCTAAGGGTAAATTTGCAACCTTTAGAAATTTTTATTGTTCGTTTAAGCAATAGTTATAGCCAGTTTTTTGTAGGTGGCCGAAATAAATGGCACGCGCATTAATTTCGGCCACTATAAAAAGGAGACTTTAAATCTCCACTGATCTTTAAGTGTAACAGAAATTTTAAAATTTTGCAGTGGAATAACAAATATAGCTATTGTTTGATTTTTAAGCCAAATTTTGGTTTGATTGAGAAAGCCAAAAAAAACTTATTCAAAAAAATAAAAAAAGGTGGCCGAAATTAAGTCAGTTACCCTACACTTTGTTTTTTTAATGATTAGCAAAAATAACTAAACGATATTTAAAAAAATATAGAATTTTAAAAAACTGTGCAACTCAATGCTAAAATCGAAATCTTTTATAATCTTACTTGTGCATTTCAAAAAAATCTATAGATTTTTTTATTAATTGGTTTTTATTGATTGACTGATTACGAGCTTAATTTAATTAATTTATTAATTTAATTAATTAAATTAAGCTTAACTTAAGCTTAATTTATTACGAGCTTAATTAGATATGATTTACTGCCTTATATAAATGATAGCATGAAATTTTTATTTTTTATACTTCTCACGGAACAAAGAAAGAATTTTTCAAGCCTTAAGAATATAATGAAACGTGATTTTTTTCATAAAATAAGAAAAAAACTATAAATCTAATCGAAAACGGATGAACGCATGTAGGGCGGGAAATAAGAAGGACCTTGCTATTTTGCTAAAAATAACGCAAATCAGTTAATTTTTATAGTTCCACAGCAACATACTATCAGACATAAGGTAAATAAGACAGTTCAAAATCAAACCAGACTGACTATTCCATGCAAAAGACTTCAGCAGGCCATTACTCATTTTAGGAGCAGTATTCAACAGCTCTGGGGCTTTATATAAATACGGTAACATTATTTTCAGACGCAACTAACACCAATTTTACCATAGTTATGTTAAAGCCGAGCCTAGTTATAGCTTAGTTCACATGCAACTTTTTACACCAACGCACAAATTACAGCCTATATGTAGTTACATCTACATGTAAGTTTTTGTCCGCATCCCCTACTTCCAGTTTTGTTTATAGAAAAAAGATATCAAATTGTGTTTGCGGTACTTACGAAAAAAATTTTGTACTTTGTAATTAGAACTCGTATGCCTTGTTGACAAAACACCCTTTGGACAAAATTCAAAGGACAATTTTAGAAAAGCCAAAACGTCTTTTGGACTTTTTCCTTTGGACGAAGTATTAATGCTATTTTAAATTTGTCCTTTGGACTTTGTCCAAAGGAGAAAGTCTAAAGGGAAAAGTCCAAAGGACAAAAAAGTATGAACACGTTATCCTTTGGACTTTGTCCTTTGAATGTTGTCCAAAGGACGTTTTGACGCTGTATTTGTTTTCTGGACAAAGTCCAAAAAACTTTTGTCCTTTGGACTTTGTCCAAAGGACGTTTTGTCATAAGTGTGAACCAACCTTAAAAGTTTATTACCTAAATAAGCATCCCAAAACCGCGCCTTTTATATCAGCGGATTTTACAAAAACAAAAAAGGAATTAATTATATTACAACTAAATAACCAGACGGCGACAAAACAGCGCAAAAATGCTAAAGTACTAATACTGAACACTGAATTGAACTTTATTATACTGAATTCAGCTGCGTCGGAACCAAGCTCATGCAAAGTAAACAACACCCTATGCAAACTATTTTTTATGTGAGATTCATAAATTAAAAATTCGAGTTTTATCCCTAATGAAAGTATTTTTTGTCTTTACTTGAGAATTATGACAACAAAATCAAATATAATGCGATATTATATTACTGTACTGATTCTAGGACACGAGGGTACTGGACACGAGGGTACTGGACACGAGGGTACTGGACACGAGGGTACTGAGCTAAGAAAAAATACGTTTGCCACAAGTATGTAAATTTTTTAGACTAAATGAGCTGAGCTGAGCTGAATTAAATTTTAATCGTTTGAACGTGTAGACAATTAAACGTCACATAAAATCGCTTGGTTTTTAATTATGAATAACATTTTTCTTGCTTAAATATAAAACAAGTTAATAATAAAAAACTACGTAAATAGTTTAAAAAACATCATACTAAACACGAAATTTTTAAAAGTTATTTTACACACAGTTTAAAATTAAAATAATTGAGTTTTTATGATAAAATCTTTGAAAAAAATAACTTCTGCAAAAATAGATTGTAGCAGTAGAAATGTAAAAAATAACTTCGTGCCTTTTTTAATTCACTCTAGCTTAAGGAATTCACTTGAACACATGTTTATCATTTAAGACAAGGCAAACAAAATGTGCTTTTAATAAAAAAACATACAATTGTAAGATTTTTCATGTATGATATTTTATGCATTTCAATCTAAGTATAGAGTCGTGAGTAAAATATTCAAACAACGGATCTTTGGGAGTCTTTGAAACCCATTGCATGGTAAACTTTATTTCCCTAAGCCTAAGCAAAACCCAAAAATTAAGCTAAACTTTATCATAATATTTAAAAAAATAGTGTACTTTAGTGTTCTAAAAAGTATTGATTTTGGATTATTTTAAGTAAAAGTAATTTGAAAAATTTTAATTTAAGTAAAGTAAGAGTAAAAGTAATATGTGATTTTTTATTTTAAGTAAATTAAAAGTAAAAGTAATGGTCAAAATTTTATTTAAGTAAAGTAAAAGTAAAAGTAAGACCATTTTTTTAAAGTAAAAGTAAGAGTAAAAGTATAATAAAAGTAATTTTGAAACGGAGAAAACACTGCTTTTTGGAGCTCCATAGCGCCGTTCTAAAGTTTTTTGCTTATTTTATGTACAAATTGTCATTTTAATAACTTTTTTAGTTAAAATAAATGGTTTTAGCATGTTAGCGACTTAAAAAAATATCATCTGTCATTCACTCTGCAACAAGCCCATAGGGAATCTACCCATTTAAATTACTTAAATTTTACTTAAATTAATTTAAGTATTTGCCGTGGAAAATCCGAGTAAGAGTAAAAGTAAAAGTATTGGAAATTTCAAAAGTCGAGCAAGAGTAAAAGTAAAAGTAATTGAAATTTCAAAAGTCGAGTAAAAGTAAAAGTAAAAGTAATCCAAAATCCAATACTTTTATTACTTTAAGTAAAAGTAAAAGTAACTTTTTACAACACTAGTGTACTTTTAAAAAATACCGAATAATTTACTGTTAAAAAAGGCAAGCAATTGTTTTTCGGAAAATATTTTACTAAAATATTTTTAAAGGTTATTAATAGCAAAATTATTAAATAATTTTTTCTACACTCCACGAAAAATAACCACAAAATTTTTTTGACAGCACAATCAAAGCATAACAACAACCTAATGTTTATTTTTTTTAGAGTCGTCTCATAAAATCTCAGCATTTTTAAAGCTAGTTATTATATAAAAACATGCAAGAAAATGTAGACAAATTACACGAAAATGTTTTAATGTTATAATATTATTATTTTTGTTGTATGTCTTCTCAAAATTTTTTTATAATCCTACCTTTTAAAAGTCAGTCAAAGAAACTATGATATTTAAGTAAAACAAACTATTGTTATGCAATAAGTTTATCCCGATTTATGCAACTATTGTGCAATAAGTTATCCCATTATGCGGGAAGGTTATGTTTTTTGCTCGTCAGTACCCTCGTGTCCAGTACCCTCGTGTCCCCCTTGCATAATAAATCGATTTTACTGCGAGGTTGTGGGGAACGCAATTTTTTAAGCCCAGTACCTTCGTGTCCAGTACCCTCGTGTCCAGTACCCTCATGTCCAGTACCCTCGTGTCCCGTTCCCTACTGTACTATATGTGTAATATTATAGTATTATACAAGAAAGATAAGACATAAAAAACGCTCTTTTTTAACAAAATCACTCACTGGATAATTGGACATTTGCATAATTTTATTACCAATCATTCCTATTGCAAATGTGAAAAGAAGAGTAATGTATTAGATTCTTCAAGAATCCTAACGGAATATATTGTTTTTAAAATGCGAGTATAAATTTTAATTTCTGTTTTAACTCGAAATACTTAGTTTTATGTGTGTTTTTAGAGAAAACTATTTAAACCATATTGTAAAAAAATTATTTTTGGTTTCATTTTTTTATTGTTGAAAAAAATGTTAAATTGCTACGTTATCTACTTTAAAATTTTACAAGTGTTGCACAAAAAATTATTCTTAGTTTTGAGACTAATAACTAAAATCTGAAGTTTAAAAACAGAATATTTCAGGAAAAAAGCTTACAAGTTAACAAATATTCCTGTTGCTTGGGTAGCTCAGTGGCAGAGCGTTCCCACGGTGAGGGAAGGATCGCTGGTTCAAGCCCAGCTCCAAAGCCCCAATTTTCCAATTTAATTGAAAAAATGGGTCTTGAAGCAAAGTCTACAGCAATATTTGCTAACTAATAAATTTTAAAAAAAACTTAAAAAATAATCTAAGTATTACTCAAAGAATTTTTAAAAAAATTCATTTCGAGAATGAACTTTGCTATTTGGTAACGCTAAAAGTCCGTTTTAAATTCTCCTACACTAAATCCAGGAGAAATAACTAAATGTTTTCTCCTGATAAACCTTTCTTCATTATTTTATACTGTTTTTTTATACACAAACAAAATTTTTTTATAATAGTAAATAAATTTTTTCCAACGTCCAAAATTTTCCATTTTTTATTGTTCAATATATGTATAATGATTCTATTTTTTTATTATTTTAAAAACAAAAGACACCAACGATAATTTAATGGACCTACCTAGCATAACAAAAATTGGGTCGGCGGTCCCAGCACGATAAATAGTTTTGCTCAAATTAAATGCATTTATTTGTAATATATTTGAAACTCGAAATACTACAAATAAGAAAACATGGGGAAAAATTTTAGCGACTTTTTTGTATTAAATTAAAGCATTGCAAAATGATTTCTTTTTCTAAGTAAACCAACAAATTTAAATATGAAAAACCTTAGTTACGCAAAAAATTGTCTTAAATAATGACTAAAAGTCAACCAAAATACTTGAAATTGTTTTAATATTGTTGTTAAATCTTTGGTTTCTAAGAAAATTGGGTAAAATTACTAATTTTATAACGAATCCTGATTTCTCTGCGAACCGCGGACAAAAAATTTTGTTATGCTACGAAAAATTTGCATGTCATAAAAACACTTATAAACACTAAAACTAAAGGTGCAGTTATTCATGGTGTATTTTATTTTGTTTTTCAATTAATACAAATCGATGTAACATGTCACACTAAGAAAAAAATTTCATTCCACCAAAAATTAACTCACAACAGTTAACGAGCTAATAAGAAGAATACCGCTTTGTTATTTCCAATGTTGTTTTTTATACACCATTTTTCAAAAGAAAACATTTGAATTGAACGGATATTAATAAAGGTTAAAAGAAATCAAGCTAGAATGCCATGAGTTTTAATTTTGGTTCAATTAAAAAAAGTTTTAAATGAGTACTGCCATTTTCAAATAATATACAATTGTTTTAACAGTTGGTGTGTTTTTTGTTTGCTGTTATTCTGGTATTATTTTTTAGCTAGTCAAAGTTTTACTTTTTAAAAAAAACAAACTACGTATAGAAAACATTCCATTTCTTTAAATTTTACATTTTTTGTTATAAAATTGTTCTAAAACGCACCATAAACCAAACAGCAAGCATTATTTTTAGAATATGAAGTTTATAAAATAGCGTTATCTAATACTTTTAGAATAGAACCGAATTTAAAATTTAAGTTTTTTGATACACTAGCATGAATTCCATTAGATTTTGTTAATATCCGTTCAATAGAAATGGTTTCTTTTAAAAAATAGTGTATAAAAACACATTGTAAATAACTAAGCGGTATTCTTGTTAATAACTCGTTACCCGTTAAAAATTTGGTGTAATACAAAATTTTTCTCAGTGTGACCTGATACATCGATTAGTATTAATTAAACATGAAACGAAAATTTACCATGAATTAGTTTACTGTACCTTTATACATACATATTTTCGATGAAAACAAATTAGACCAGATTCAGAAAAAAAATTTTAATTCAATATTTGTTTCTCCTGACATTTTTTGTAAATCACATGATATGTAATTTTTTTTTCTGGGATCTACTGTACGAATAAAGTACTGTCATTTAAAAAAAAACTATCCCAATAAATATATTCTAAGTCTTTAAATAGAGCTTTTTCAGAATTTTCTATTTTAAGGAACACAATAAATGATACACGCTCATTTAACAAGCAAAAATTCCTTTATAAGTAAGTTTACAAACCCTATATATAGAACGGAGTATTTTTAGCTTCATTTTGATACATCAATTATAAGTTTTGGAAAATTCGTTATTGCAATATTAATATTTTAATAAAAAAAACTACTTTTTTTAATCAGTTTGTGTGAGACAATAAAACAAGGTATATATATTTTGAGGTATAAAACAAATAAAAAGCAGAAAAACATGGTGCAACCCATTATGTAAACTTTAATTTAATTATACAAATTAAATTATTGTTTGATCGGTTGTTTTTGTCGAATTTTGTTTCATATATATATATATATATATATATATATATATATATATATATATATATATATATATATATATATATATATATATATATATATATATATATATATATATATATATAGATATATTAAGCCTTTGTATAAATATTGCAAAATTAGTTGTTTTGATAACCAGTCTTATATGAAAACGTAATACAGGAAATCAAACAATATGTTTTAATTTTCATGATTTTTTCGCTTTTTTAAAAAAAAAATTTGATAAAAATTCAATTTTTTTTGCCAAACGTTATTATTAAAGCAACTGAATTACTAAAAACTAAAATTACCATGTCAAAAAGCCTAAAAATTAGCTTGTTGTTATATATACAGGTTTATAACAGCTATCAACGTGGATGGTAGAAGTTCCTTACACTGTAAGTTGAAAAATATTGAAAATAAACTGCTTTTTAAAATTTTCTAAATACATTGTATACAATCCCTAAACAAAAATGTTTTACGGGTTAAACTAAAGTCCAAAACTAAATTCCAGCTGTTATCACAATTTTCATAATTAAAAAAATTTGGTCTAAACAGCACATTAAAAAATTTAACGTTTTTCTACTATACAGGTTATTACTGCACACTTTTTTATTTTTCAGTAGTATCCTTCTTAAGAACAAACGTTTTTATATGTTAGTTAAACATGTTTTTTGGAATATAAAACAGTACGCAGTTTACTTCTAGAAAAGCGAAGTTTTTTTTTAAAATCCGAAAAAAAATCTTTTTAGTTGAAACAAATTGTCTGTAAAAATATAAATGGTAATAAAAAACTATCATATAAATAACTTTTCTAAAAACAAATTAAGGTTAAAGTGAAACCTTCTCTACAGTTAATTTTTGGAGTGTTATTTTTCTTTTATTATTTGTTGTTAGTATGAGATTCAGATGCGTTATATTTTGTGTTTCAGGGAATGAATGAAATTTTTGAAAGTTATAGCTGAAGAATAATTTTAAAAGTGTAGGATATCTGACTTAATTTCGGCTGGGCCTTAATTTCGGCCACCAATTTAGGGTGTTAGAAAATTAGCTTATTTATAAAACACAAAAGAACTAGCACAAAAGTAACTGTATGAATGTTGAATAAAGTGTTTTTGCTAAAGTTTTTTTTATTTGTTTTATTCTGCATTATCAACATGCCCATACAAAAAGTGATTTTTTTGTGATTTTCTGGATTTTTGCTTTGTGTTTAAACTGCATCAAATTTAGAATGAAACACTATAAAACCTTCTATAAAACTATAAAATAACTTCTATTTAAGGCTCAGAATTGTTAATTTTAATTTTTTTCAAATTTTTCTCATTTTGCAATGCGTTTAACTAACTGCGCATTTTAAGCTTCCGTTAGTTCGCCCACCTTAAAATTCACGTCAAAGAAGCTGTTTAAAACGATTTGCACCATCATGTGTACTGTTGTGTTCCATAACACATAACTTACTAATTTGTATTAAATTTTGAATAGACCGGAAGTAATTTCTCAAAAATAATATAGAAACACACTAAAAAAATCAGGTTATTTTTTTGGCGGAGGGATGCAGTCATATAGTAAATATCAATGTTAATGAGGTTTCCTCATCCAACCCACCCCTTACCACGATATAGAATACCAATGCTTCAAAAAGTTGTTAAAAAAATTAAATATGAATGTCTGTTTTTAACTGCAATCGTTCCGAAACCTAAAAATTTGCGTTTTAAAAAGCCCCTTTAAATCATAAAAAAAGTAAAATAATTTATTGGAGGGCTTTAATACGTTTCTTTCTAAGTATAGAAAGCTGTTAAGCGAAAAGTTTGTTGTTTAAAAAGCTTCTTTAAATAATAAATAGAAGCAATAATTTATTAAAACGCTTTCTTTTTATTAAGTCTAAATATAGCAAACTTTTTTCAGTTATAGTTAGTTCGAATTCTAAACTTGCCTGTAAGAAAATCTTTTAGATCAGAAGAAAATAGAATAATTTACAGAAGGGTCTTAAAACGGTATTTAATATCTATAATAAAAAATTTTATCCATATTTATTTGAACCAAAATTTTACGTTGTGAAAAGTCTTTATAAATCCTAATATCAAATTGTTCTAAATAAAAAAATAACTTTTTTAGTTAAACACTTTTTTTTAACTTAGGAAGCTATTTTTAATTTTATTACTTTATGATTTTTAAAATTTTTTTAAATTTATTAAAAAATTAAATAATTTACTATTGCGCTGCGGTTTTTTTGCAAAATGCTATTTTTACCCATAATTGCTACGGGGTCGAAAGAGCTAAAGGAACTTAGAGCCTAACAATTTATAATCTGTTTAAGGTTGAAATTTATTGTTTTAATTTGTTTTTAGCTAGATTTTGAGGTTTTTTACTTAGGCTTGCTTAGGATACACACTTTATCTTTAACTGGGGTGATATTGGCTCTAAAATTGCTGGGCTCCAAGTTCCTTCGGTTCCAACGACCTTAAATCCCTGAAACTCAAATTTTACGATTTAAAAAAAGGTCTTTTAAATCATAAAAAAGTGATTTAGTTTGTTTTGGAGCTTTATTCTGTTTCCTTCTATGTATAAGTATCTATTCTGTGAAAACATAAAAAAAACTGAAATAGTTTTTTTTGAAGTACTTCATTATTTATTAAAGCAAGATGTTTCTGTTTATAATTAGTGGGTAGGGCGTAGGATTCTTGCCAGGTACGCGTAGGATTCTTGCCACCAACGAACGCTACGCTATTCAAATTTCAGTCCGATCGACCAAGTATTAAAGGAGTAGTTCATTCCTGGCCCCATAGGAATTTGAGTCGTCGTGCTCCTCTAAATATTCATTTTGGAATTAAAACAAAATAAGATATTACGCCTTCTTAAAACGCTTTGTTCTCACAAGCTGTTTTGCTCCGAAATCATAATTATTTCAAACCAAAAGCTTTTGTTAAAGATTAATAAACTATAAAAAGGTATGATAATTTATTTATTTGCTTTTAAGCGTTTTATACTTACGTATGCGCTCCGTTTCATACAGCTAATTTTAGAAATAATTCGTTAAATAAATTATCACAAACGG
>JASAMX010001904.1:0-2500 GCA_030248175.1 Microlaimidae sp. YZB2_3 | reverse complement strand
AGTAAAACATTTTTTGCAAAGAAAGCAATAAGAATCTAAAGACTGGTGAATTTATTAAGCCAGTTTCACACCATTAAAAACCGACATAAAGTAGTCTGAGTTTTTGCTGCTAATGCTTTAAAAACATATAACTGCAAAGCTATAATATATTATTAAAAAACGCGGCGATTTATTAAGTCTATGGGTTAACTAATAATTTAAACGCTTAAAAGCTAAAACCGATTAAGTTTTTCGCTCTTTAAAAACATTTTTAAACTTGGAAATAATATTTTTAGTAAAAAAATTATTTTATCTTTGGTGTATAACTTGTTTATGGCTTTGCAGTAACTAAATGTTTCTTTTACTTTAAAAACTTACGTCGTCTATTAAAATATCTAAGTTTTTGTTTGTCAACTATTTTGCTAATGAATTATTTTTTAAACTTTTAAAGTTCTATCTAAAGACAATAATATTGTCCTTATTGTTTTTTTGTTATTCTTGTTATTCTTTGTCTTGTTTTGTACATTTTCAGGTGATTTTCGCGCCTTATAATAAGGCTTGGGGTTGATTTTGTTTGAATTTGTTGCTTAGTGGTAGCTTTTACCCTTCAATCCATGAAATTTCATGAATAATTTGTTTCCTATTTTGCTTGAGCAGTTTATCTATCGCATTCCATGAATTTGTCTTAGTGGATGTACCGTCTTTAGCGGCTCTGTAGGAATAAAAGCTTATGAGTTAATGCAAATTGTTAAAACATGGAAAAACAACCAAATTTACTTTATATTTTTGTTTTAAATTACTTCCACGATTTAATTTGAATTAATTTAAAAATTTGGTTCCAGTTTCTGACGTTGCACCGCATTCTTAATTTTATTTACTCCTAGTTGCGACATTCTTCTCTTCACGTAATTTTGCTAAAAAAAAACCCATTTCTTTTTCTTTTTTTGTTTTAGGATTTGTTAACGTTTCATAAAATTAAATGATAATTTAACAACATGGCGGCGGCCACATGAAACGAATCATTTTATGGAATTTCATTGATTAATTGTTTAATTTTTAGAATAACCAGCGCAGTAAATATTTTTTATTTATTATTATTTTTGTAAACAAGTTTGTACAAAAATGATAGAGGCCGATATACGTTCCATTTATCTTACTTAACAAGCAAAACATTTAAATAATAATAAGCATATAAATGTATGTATGTATACACAGAATTAATTTTTAAAAAATAGTCATTTTCTTGTTTCTTTAGTTTAAATCTATACTTAATAAAAATTGCTACCCGAGGGTATCTTTCACTATGTTAAAATGTTTTGAAATATCAGTTCATACTAAGAGAATAAAATTTTGTTTTTTGATTAAACGTCAAAACATTATAAATCATCACTAAAATAGTATTTTCGTGAACGATGATTTCGAATTAACAAAATAAAGTTGAAATTTATGCTTTGAAACTAATTTCAAACTTACATAGGTTTTTTAGTGTTTTGGTTGTAAAAGTATTCAAAATATAAACATTAATTTTAAAAAATCCACTCCGAACTTTTAAATAGAAGCATTTTTTGTAATTGAAACATTAAAAAAGTGGGAACAAAGCGCGACAGCAGATCCGTACCTACAAAGCGGCTAAAAACTAAAAAATCCAAAAAAAAATGGTTGCTTTAGTTGATATTCAGAAGTATTTAAGAAATTTTTAAAGGAAAAAGGTAGAGATATTCAACCAATAAATATTTGAAATATTTGAAACTGTAAAATGTACTCAGTCGCTTGCTGTTTCTCAATATTTTCCTTCTACATATCATTAGGCGCTAGTTGTCATTGTACAATCTTTCATACACTAAAACACCCTTTTCAAGACTACATAGTCTATACATTCTAAATTGAGGTACATTATGTCCTAAAGTATATCTAAAAGACTATGTTTTATATACTAAAAAAACAGTGGATGCCAGTATCCAAAAACGAAATACTAAAAAATTTTTAAAAAATTTAAAGATTTCGACTTGTGTTGAATGAAATTAAGTTAAAACATTTAGTAAATGATGAACTTACTGAGGCAATATGCTGACTAGTTACAAAAGAGAAACAAACAATTTTAAACCAAAAATTATAAAAAAACCTATGAATAAAACTTTAAGATTAGAATATTGCAATAATGCATAAAGACTTACTAATAACAGAAAGTATATAAATGAGGTACAAATGATGTAGTCCAAATATATTTCAAATAAAATTTAGGCTGATAACGGTAATTTGCAGTATTGAATTGAGTATCCAGCGAACAAAATAATTTAAAATTTTTAACGAAAACGATTTAATAAAAAGGATGAAAAACCTTTATTTTAATAGTTATTTATCAAACTACTCAGTTTAGAACTCAAACGCTATTTTTTTAAGGGCTGAAGTTGTTTAATTTTTCAATGTTTTGTAAAAAAGTGGAATTAAAGAAAAATTCAGCGTTGTTATTTGTTTTTTTTTTTTTTTTAAGTTGTACTTCGTTCAGTTACGTATTGCTATT